>PVJD01005791.1:53854-109322 GCA_004026545.1 Mormoops blainvillei
TCCCCCCCCCCCCCCCCCCCCGCCCTTAGCTTAAGAAGTACTTTCCTTGTAATTTCACAGAAGGCTAACTTGGGTCCTACCTAGCATCTCCTACTTAGAGGTCTTGTTCTAGGCATTAACTCTACCAAATTCCTCCTCCCTAAACTGCTTACTTACATTGGAAAGGCTAATCTTTGTCTTTTTGGTTCCACAGTGTTTCTAAAAGCTGTGGTTTTTTCCCACAACTCTGCCTTCATGGTTTTACCCTACTTTCTCTTACCCTGGACCCCCATCTCCAACCCACCCAGGAGTTGAGGAGAAGGATGTGGTCATCATGTGGCTAGGCAGTAGCATGCCATCTGAGCAAGGGGCTAGAAGCCTGCAAGCCAGGGTTCAGAGCACAGGTTTAAAGAGGCCCATGTGATCCCGTGCAAGTAAGCAATCCACTCTATGTCAGAATTCTTTCATTTTTAAAAGGTAGGCAACTGAGTCCTAAAAGATGGGCAACAGGGTCTTAGGAAGAGCACTAGAATTTACTGAGCCCTATTCTCGTTCAGCCCTCACAGCATTCCTGAGGAAAAACAGAGGGAGAGATGCACTTAGGAAACATGCATATGGATACAAACATGCACATATTTATACTGTAAATTCTAAATGTTCCTAACAAAGTCACACGAGAAGACAGTGTGGTGTGGTAAGGGCTTTGGAAAGTCATGGAGGCCTGAGTGTAAATCTCTTCTATCTTTGGCAGAAGCAGTAGTCCTCCTGGGACAATATACTTTTTAAAAGTTAATTTTTAAAAGAACCAACAGTTCTGGTTTTAAAAAAAAGGATAATTAAAAAAAATATGACTACTCATACCATTGGCGTGATTGTACAGGCTTCTTGGAGCTAGAAAATAGACTCCATTGAAAAAGAGAACGGCAAAATTCCCTTTGTGGATTAACTGCAAGATTCCTAGATTCTTCGCTGAGCTCAAACAGGTGAAATGAACAAACAGGGCCGGCCAGCTGGTCTGGCTGCGGCATTGAAGCTAACCCTGGGGGTAGCTCAACATTCACTGTGAAATATGTGTAAGGGGAATTTAGGGCACTACACAAAAGCTAATCAAGGAGTAGTAGAAAGATGTGCGTTTGTTTGTTTTTCTCCCCAATAGGCAGTCATATAACTCACAGTTCATTTTCCCGTTTCCCTGTGTGGTGTCATTAATCCAGGCCTCTTTCCTTGGCAGGAACATTCCTATTCTATCATCTGATGTTTAATCAAAATTACATTCTCTTTGGATAAGAACTTCAGAAATTAGTAGTCGTACCAAATTTTAGAGAAGCCACTGCTAATTTTTACACAAATTTTAGTTTTTGTATCAAGAAAAAAATTAAATGGTATGGTGGACAAGTTTAGATAAGACTCAATGAAAAATGTTCATGTTATCGATCCAGTCTAATATCTCATACATTGCTTTATGGGTTCATGAAGGTTACTCTCTTTTCTTCTGGAAAAAACACCTCTTCTAGGGACTTTACTGCTATTATTTCTTTATTTAGTATGTAATTATGCATGGCAATTGATGGAGAATAAATTTTCAAATTAAGCTTTGAGCCTTTATATTCAAAGGTATTTTATACTTCTCTGCCTTTAGAGATCTTTTTTGAGTCTATGTGATATCTAATCTTTAGAAAATATTTGAGAGGTTCTTAGCATAGAGATTGTTAAATGCAATTTAACTTTAAATAGCCTCTTTCTTTGAAAGAAAGGACCATTGTTTTGCTGAATTATAAATGTACTGTATAATTTCAAGCTTTCAGAGATTCTAATATCTCGCAGTTCAGTGACCCCTCTCTGAAAGTCAGAATGCCTGAGAGAATCCCATTTCCATATCTAAAATTAGAAATGACATGCAGAGACTACAGGCATTTTACCAGACATTGTAATGATATGTTTTCTGTTTTTGTTAAAACCTGAAGAAAGAAATCAAGCAGTCAGCTCTTTAACCAAATAAACAGTCTATCTTTCTTTGTACAGCACTTCTGTCCATTAATTTGAGTTGAGAATCAGTTGTAGCCATGTATCTATGATGTGTTCCTCACCACTACCCGTTTTTTAATTTAGGATGTATCTTTCCATAATCAAATCTATGAGGTCATGCAAATGTTCTCATTTTCTAATTTTGTTCATAGATAACCATGTGAAATATACCTTTGCCACATTTAAGCCAAGTGCCTTGTTATGATTTTTTTTGAGAATCTAAGTGCTCTGTTTGCCATGCATGGTGTGTGTGAGTGTGTGCATGTGTGTGTGTGTGTGTGTATGTGGCTAAATAGATACTAACATCTTAGAAAGGGTGTAGAGAATTTGTATTTCCTTGTGCCTTTTGGCTTTTACAGTGTTTGGTAACTGATCGTCATGTGTGAGGAATCTGCCTTCTCCCTTACATTTGGGAAATTGACTTTGGGGAAGAGATCGAAGGAATGGCCCAAACGGAGGAAGCAAAGTCCTCTCTGGGGACTGGGTGACCTTCTCCCAGCATTTGGGTTTCCCACCCCCTCCTGTCAGGCTGCCATGCCTGGCAGCTGGCCGCGTTCCCAGCCTGCAGACAATTACTGCCCAGGGCCAGAGGTCTAGCCCGGCTTGGCAGATCATCTGTGATTTTTGATTGCCACCTCTGTACTCCAGCAGCATATGCAATCCAAATCCGGCTGTAATTTACATTGCTTTGAAGCCTAGTAAGTATGGTTTTTACCTGCATCTTCATATTTGTCAAATTGTTTTTCTTCTTACCGTTACAAGTAAGAAGGTCCTGTATTGAATGCGAGAAATGAAAAAGTAGGGGCCTAATTTCAGAACAGCGGTACCTTGACTAGCATTACCGTGGGGGAAAGCTTTGTCCTATTGGATTTGTCAGATGGCTGTCTGCAACACCGAAGTTCAGTTTAAAACTGTACTTGAATCTAAATTGGACACTACCCCCCCTTTTAATCCTTCAGTGATTTTTCATAATGTAGTAAAAAGATATAGTGCATAATTGTAGTTCATATGCAGCATGAACTATACTTGGCATCCCTTGAAAACCTGGAAGCTGAGTCAATATTGAGCCTTTGTTCTCACATTGGCTGGAGATAGGAAGCAAGAGCAACTCCCCCAGCCCCTGCCTACCCCTTTCCTGGGTAGGAAAGCCCAGACCAATTACATCAGAATTTGCGTGGGTGGGGCCCAGATAGCGGTAGTTTCTAAAGCTCCTCATGTGACTGCCGTGTGCGGCCTAGGCTGAGAGCCAGTGGTCTAAGGGGTTTGACTAGGGTAATCTAAAGAAAAGCAACTTGCCATGATTATAGTTTGGGATTAGAACATTTGGTGGTGATTTTAGGAAAGTCCACCTGGGATGAACATTGTTACTTAACTTTGATGGCGTGAATAAGTAGGAACCTATCTTCAAGAATTTAGTTTCTCCTACAACAGTCAAATAATTCTGCAAGCTGCGATATCCGACAAGGGCGAGAAGGGTGACAAGTAGCTAATCAACAGTAGCTTAATAGCTTTTTATTATTTTGATAGTTTATGTTGTGCGGCTGTGCACCATTTTCCACCTTGCTGCGTTTTGATTTAAAATTCAAGTGTACTGTTTTTCAGTCACTCTGTAAATTAGCTTAGGCATTGGTTGAGTTTCCAACACCAATTGCTTCTCTTTTATGCATAAATCTCCCTTGTTTTATATTGGGACTACTAGTTGGAAAAAAAACAAAACCAAGACATTAACTGGTGTCATGTGGAAAACACTCTTGGAATAAAAACCATTTTAACTTGGTGAAAGCTATCACTAGCTGCATTGTCCAATAATTAAATGATCAGTCCTGAGCTCATGGTTAATTTGGAGAGGGTTCAGAAATAAATAAATAAATGAATAAATAAAATAGTGAAAGAATCGAGGAAGCATTTCTGAATTGGGATTGCATTTATTTTAGAGAGTAAGAGACTGAGATGAAAAAATTTCTGTATGCGTACTTTTTTTTGTGGGTGGTAACTTGTTGGTTCTACTGAGAACGGGGTATAGTAGGTATCTGGTTTAAAATTAAGGGACTTTTAGAGATTTATGTCTAAAGAATTATTTCTTGTTCATAAAGACAGTTAGATAGTGGTATCAACTGTGTGATCTCTTTTTTAGGAGAGCTTTTTGAAGAAGATTGACTACTGTCTGTCTGACCAGATAACTTCTTGAGATTCTTTTAATCTCTGAATTGAAAAATCACTTCCAATTATTCTTTTGTATCTTTAGCAAATGATCTTTCTCAAACTGCCCGTTTATCTCACTGGGAAAGCTAAGGTATCTAGATTGAATCTAGCAATAGTACCTTGTTGGAGTAGTATTTTAGCTTTTCTAAACATTTTCTGCTTATTCAATTCTGTTTCCCGTAGGGCTGAGGCTGGAAGGGAGTGATGCGGTTCTGACCTCCCTTCACAGGGACTCTCCTTCTGGCGGGAGGCCGGGGGGAGGGTGCGGGGCTTCTGGAGGGACGTGGGAATTTCGTACTGTGTTTGAGTCTGCGTGGCGGCTGCCCGAGGAGCACCAGCTGGGAGCTCGGGACTTGCCTTCAAGCCCCACCTCTTGCCCACTGGCTGGCTCATTTCCAGACCAGGAGCAGTGGTATCACTGGACCTGGGGGGAGCGGCAGCCAGCCCAGAAGGACCAGACCTGCAGCTCTGCCCAGCCTGGCTGTCACCTTCAGGTACCGAAGGACACCGGGCTGTAATTGCCTACCTTGACACAGTGGCTTCCATCATGGAGCAGAGAAAAGGCCTGGTTAATCACCGAGCCAGCCTAGTGCTCTTAGCTGGCTCTCTCCTCAGTCCTAGCCTAGGGAATCAAGGGGCGAATTTTGAAATCCTGCCGCTCTCCCTCCCATACCAGTAGAGCATACCCTCCTTTCTGGAGAGGAGAAGAAGGGTGCCAGGGGGGCATTTTACCTTCCTGGTTCCCTTGCTGTCCTTCTGCTCACTGCTGCTAGCTGCCTCCCCTTCCGCTTCACACCATCCGGAACTGGGCCTCATACGCTTGCCCAGATGACTTGGGTACAGAAGCGGTGGCAGTAGCTCGCAGAAGGGTGAGAGTGCTGGCAGCAAGGGCAGGGGAGAGGTGCCAGCTGCTAATGCTGGCGTGCCTGGCACCAGCGTTCCCCCGGAGTCCGCTCCTGAGGCCCCGCTCTGCCAGCACGAGGCTGCTGTTTGGAAATAGAAAATTCTCATCTAATTCTGGCAAAATACTCTTTTCTTCCTGGAGTTTGGTTAGGGTATTTTCCGATTCCCTCTGTTCCTTTGTGTGTGGGGGTCTGGCCTTCTGTGAAGGTCATCAACATGAAGAAATGCCAAGGAGGGTTGTGTTTGCCGTGGACCCGAAGTAAAAAATTGCAGTCCTGTATCATGACCCCTGCCCCACGCCCTCCCCTTCCCACATTGAGTTTTTCACTTGAAGGCTGAACTTCAGTTCCTCAACCGATCTGAACCACTACAGACAGTGTTTAAACAGCTTCAGTCTCTCAGTTGGTGGGGTCCAGGTTACCTTTCCAGACAGGTGACCCTGCTGGACTCCTGTGGTACCATCTGAATCTTAGCTTGCTCCTGTCCCTACTTGGTGCCCTGGTTTCTAGCTCCATGGTGACAATGCTGGACCTCTGGAACTGACTTTGGGAGATCATTGGTGCCAACTGTGACATCAATTGGAACTGTGGCACTCGCATCCTCGAATGCCCTTGCCAACCCTCCCATGGGAGAGTAGAGTCCTGGCCTCAGCATGGAGCCCTGCTCCAACGACACCTGCCGGTCAAACTCCTGAATGGTGTCTACTCCATGCTCTGTTTTAGTGCCCCCCTTTTTTTTTCCCATGAGAGATGAAGCCTGATGGAATCAAAGGGCAGGTGTGATCTCAGACATACCTCCTGTTCCAGTGCCTGGTGCTTCTGACTCATGTGATCTTGGTTAAGTTTCCCTCCAAGCCTCATTTCTTCAGTAAAATGGGGGTGCTATTTCCTATCTTGCAAATTAATGATGATTAGATAATATATATAATAATGATGATGTTTACCACACTTCTAAATCCTTAGGAAGAGCATGAAATTCCCTTCCTTTCTCTGCCGGATGTCTTCATCATGGCTGAGGCGGCCATGCCCTTCGGACACAAGGAAGCACTTGCCGTACTTGCCTGCGTAATTGGCTTTCTCACTTGGTCACTTTTTCCAGCCTTTGTTTAATCTGTGTTAGTAGGTCTTGGGCCAGGTCTTTTTCCTGGCTGTCCTGGCTGTTTCCAAAGAGGGGATTATACAATTGGACAAAAGGGGAAAAATCCAAGAAAGGAGCTGTTTTTATTGCTCTCACTCCTGTCCCAATTTGCTAGCTGTTCCTATGTTCCTGTGTATGTTTACCTGTAGGATGGGCTGTGTGGTTCCACATGCAGCCTTATGAAATACAGTACCAGCCTTTAGTATCTGGAGTCTTCTGGTTTCCAACTTGTTTAGCTCAGCAGTGGAAATAACATTTGTTGCTATTAAATTGGTCCCCAGAGGCTATCTTCTGTTTCTACGCTGTAGCTACCAAACAGCTGGGCAAGAATCAGCACAGCTTAAAATATTTTAACTAGAGACACTTGGACCTGGCACTAGTATTGTATTGCCCAGACCATGGCAGAGGTCCACCAGCCAAGAACTGAGAGGGCACATGGCTAGCGTATGCTTCTGGATGGCCTGAGAGCAAATCCTGGATGCAATCTCAGTATCTAAAGGAACATTAAGGAGGTCATAAATTGTAGATTATTTTGCCTTGTGTAGCAAAATCGGAATGTCACTGGAAATGCATCTCATTATGTGCTCTAGCGTTGATGAAATGGGTCCAGCTTGCAACACCTGTTAAGCTGCCTTGACGGTTATTGCCAGTTGCAGGGAGTGTTCAAAAGCCTGTTTTACAAGCGTTGTAAAGTGAATGGAAAATATTTTGCAAAATTTCAAATGGAACCTCAGAGGCCTTTGATCATATTGGAAGAGCCCATGGTCAGCTCAAATCTCTCTAGGTTTCTGTTCGTTATGTTGTGGCCCCCTGAAACAGTCAGTTTTAATCAGACTGCAGAAAACACTGATATTCAGTGACAGATTAATGCCCAAGTTGGAATATGTAAAGGCATGGAAATAAAATGAGAAATAAGTGCTGGATAAAACTGCTCTAATGAAGGAATCTATAAATAAGGGGCTGCTCTTCCTTTTACTTTACTTAATAATGGAATACAGATGAGGTGACTAGATTGGGTACTGATCCTCTTGCCTTCCCTTCTCTCCCCTTCCTGAAGTGAAAAGTGCCTTGATAAATCCAGACATGGCGTCAGATACAGTTCTCATGCTTGGAATCACGGAACCTTGCTTGTGATTCTGTGTTCCAATGCAGGGGCCTGCAAACTTGCCTATGGCCAATTTTTGAACAGCTTCATGAACTAAGAATGATTTTTATGTTTTTAAAGGGGTGTGAGAAGAAACAAAAATGAATATTTGACAAAAAACTCTGTAGGGCATGTAAAGCCTAAAATATTCACTGGCCCTTCACAGGAAAAACCAATTCCTGTTTTTAATATGTTATGAATAAGATCTTTTGCTTTATGAGCTTATGTTGAACACTCTAAACTGTTCTTTCTGTGAGATGAGAACAGTGGGAAAGTGGAAAAGGTGTGTACTTCAGAACTGGACAAACCTGTTCTGAACCCTGACTATGTGACTATGTGACTTTTTACCTGAGAACTCAGGAGAGTTAGTTACCTCACACCTCAGCCTCAGTTTCCTTGGGTTGTTTTAATTCCGTGCCTTGTACTTAGTAAGATCATAGCTAATGATAATTCTTGACTATCTGTAAAGCCCATGAATAGTTGTGAAAAGACTGCAACAGGCTTGTTGGCAAATGGGCAGAGGGCATGCCAGGCAGTTGTGGTGCTGAGTGGGCATCATCTTGTTACTTCTGTCCCAAAGCAGATCCCCCTGGACTGTGGTATTGCTATTACTCCCCCTAGGCAGCCCCTAAGTCGGACTTGATGAGGGCACTTTTCTCTCAGCTCACTGCTTTGGTGCCTTCCGAGTCCTTTAGCTTCCTGAGGATGTTCATGTCTTTGAACCTGAGCACTGGGCACTCATCCAAATTTATGTGAACATTTGGGCCTTTGATGGTGATTTGCTGCCAAGAACTGTTCTTCCTCCCCTCTTCTCTCTTCCCTCTATTCCTTAAAAACAGTGTGTGCATTAATTAGGTCAAAAAGAAGAACCCTATCCTTCCTAACTGTCCCTTTCCTGAGTTGTCACTGTGACGTCCAAGTGACTTCAGGCAAAGAATTTAAAATTTTTTAAAAAAAATTTACTTTTCAGAGGGAGGGGAAAGGAGGTAGAGAGGGAGAGAAACATCAAAGTGAAAGAGAAATATCAATTGGTTGTCTCTCACACGTGCCCTGATAGGGGACCGAACCCTGGGAATTGAACTGGCAATCTTTTGCTTTGTGGGATGACACCCAGACAACTGAGCCATACTGGTCAGGGCTCAGGTAAAGAATTTAAACTGTCGTTTCTATTTCTTTCTTCATAAAATGAAATAGACAATATCTTTGCTTTATACCAGGAGAACTCAGAAGCGTGCCCGCGTACCTTACAATTGTTGAAGTTTTGGGTGTGATTCTTAGAAAAAGCCTTGTTGTTTCGTTATTTGGTGTTGAAATGATTGGGGCTTAGAAGTTCTCTGGTTGTGTAGTTATGCACTGCTTGATTTTTTTCAAGGCAAAATTTGATAGGATTGTTCTTGTAATCAATCTGAGAGGTGTCTCCAAGAATGTGTGCAAAGATCAGGCTGTTCTCCTTTTCCTGGAAGGGTGGGGCTGCTGGGAACATCTAGCCTTAGAGGAGTGCTCAGTGTGTGACCTCAGGGCTGGGGCTTCTGACCAGGATTTCTAACTCTCTGATTATAGGTAGCAAATGCTAAATTAAGGTTCTGCACCCCTAGCATATGGCTGCACTTAGCAGGAAGTGAAGAAATCCAAATGTGAGAAAGTATCTGGTAACCTTATAAGAAAGTAAATAATATTTATAATGCCTTTTAAAAAATTATTTACAATCATAATTGACATTTTATTTTATTTTTTGTTAGTTCCAAGTGTAAAGCATGGTGGTTAAATAGTTTTATAATTTACCAAGTGATTCCTCTGATATTTCAGGCACCCACCGGGCACCACACACAGAGTTATTACAATATTGTTGACTGTATTCCCTATGCTGCCTTTTATTTATGTAGTATTTTTCCTTCAAGGACAGAATGACTTTATTAAGGTGTTACTTAAATATTCTGTAAGGATATTCCTTTTGTCCTTTTATGTACTATTAATAGTGTTTTGTTGTTTAAGTGCAAAATGACATTGATTATTGAACTGGCTTGAGAAATCCAAATTTTCTGGATGTCAAAATCTGTTTTATGTATGTAATGCCACTGAACTGTATACTTAAAAATGGTTAAGAGAGTAAATTTCATGTAATGAGTATTGCATCACAATTTTAAAAAGTCTATTGTAGATTACCAAAATTTAATTTTAAAGAAATTATTAAATAGTAGTTATTCTTGGTAGCTTTAATTTTCTTTTTTGGATTTTTTTACATTTTTCAAGTTTTTTAAGCAATAAATATGCATTACCTTTTTAATCAGATAAAATTTTTTTTTAAGTTTTTTTTTTTTCTTTTAGCACTTTTACAAACACTAAGAGTACTTTCTACCCCGTCACACTTCTGTAGCAAGTTTAACCCATTGGTTTATCTTCATGCATGTTTTTAAGCCATACATTTTAATTTTTAAATTCAAAAATATTATTCTGTAATAATCCTTGCTTTCGATATTTAGAAGTGAGGAGGAGTTTGATTCAATGGAGCGATCTCTGCACACTATATATCTACTTTACTCTAGAAGGCAATAATTTATGGCAACCTGACATACAGATTTCCAGATCTGAGAAAAAGTAAGGCAATATAGGTTACATGTTTGAGAAACCTCATTTATAGATACATAAAAAGTAAAAGGTTTTTTATTTTCGAGGATTTTACCTTTTAAAGACCACAGCTGGCAATATATATTAACTTGCTTAGACTAAAAAAGAGTTACAATAAATATTTGGAAGGAGGCAGGGGAGGGATGAGAAGTTAGTTCACACCTTCTACCTCCAGGAAGTTGCTCCTCTTCTCCCACCTGTCCCACTGCCTTCCCTCCTCTTCAGAGCCAGATCTTCATGCCTATCTGGGCATCTGGCGGAGTCTGAACAACAGGCGCTCTATGGTGGAGCACAGGGCAAGGCGAGCTGACTTCAGCCTAAGGGAAGTAGGTAGATGACCAAAAAAGAGCAACCTCAGAGGCACTGCCCAGGACTCTCCCACACTTGCCATTCTGTTCTTGTTTTGCATAGTCAGGTTTTTACCCATCCTTCACGACCTGGCTCCATTGTTCCCCTATGGGCTATTTCTAATCTTCTCCAGTGAAGGTTCTCTCTGCCTTCTTTGAATTCTCCAGGTACAGGTTTTCCCAAACCATTTGCAGAGCAGCAAATAGATGTTCATTGACAGTAGTGCTGGTCAAATACATCTGGGGGGCCTCTGCATGCCAGAGCTCCCTCATAGAGTCCAGGGTGCTCATTTTCATATCGAAGACTCTGAGAAACCTGCTTAATCCAAAAAAACTTGATTACGGAACCTTTTTTTCCCAGGAACAATGGCCAACATTTTGAGTAAGGTCAGAATTGTTCATAATGGGTTTATTAAATGTTTATTAAACATTCTTTCAATGAATAACTGTCCTTTATAACCTCATAATATAATATCTGACATTCTGCCACTAGAAATTATTCCCAGGGGCTGTGCAGAGAGCACCAGCTTTCTGGGAGATATAGTTAGAATCAAAGAGAAGGGGAGGGTAAGAAATACAGAAAAAGACTTGCTAAAAGGATCCAACCATTTCATATTTTGCCTAGGGCAGGGCTCTGAATCTGAGGGCATACATTCAGTCCTGTGGGCTGATATTGGAACAGTGAAAGGTTATATATATTCTGAGTCCTTTTTCCCTAGAAAGGATAGCATGTTTAAGTTAGATGCCATAAAATAAAAGAAAGAGGAATCATAAATGTGGACACTACTTTTCAGTTACCTGGAAGTCATCTACTTTTTTCATTCTCACAAAAATGTGCTGTCAGAATACATATGGCCGTCCCTTTAGCAGAGAGCCTCCAATTTTTCTTTCAGTAAAGGAAGAAACAGAAGAAAGGAGTTTTAAAATACCTAGGTAGCACTCTGGCCAGGTGGCTCGGTTGGTGGAACGTTGTCCTGTGCACCAAAGGGTTGCGGCTTCAATTCCCGGTCAGGGCACATACCTGGGTTTTGGGTTTCATCTCCCATTGGGGTGTCAGCTGAAGACAGCCAATCAATGCTTCTCTCTCTCTCTCTCTCTCTCTGTGTCTCTCCCCCTCTCTCTCTCTCTGTGTCTCTCCCCCCCTCTCTCTCTCTGTGTCTCTCCCCCTCTACCCCTTTCCTCTCTCTTTAAAATCGGTATATATAACCTTGGGTGAGGATTAAAAAAATAAAAATAAAATACCTAGATATCAATTAAACTGATTCCTTCATAAGAGTAAAAATAATCAGGGACAGTAAGAAAGAAGTAAATTGTATGTGTGAGTATGACATCTCTGCGAGCAACAACAATTTCATTTTTAGGTAAAACCCATGTACCTCAGATTGGGTCTTAAAATATATGTGAGAACAGTGAGAATTGTTTGTTATATTTCTTTTCTGTGAAAATTGGAACACTTTATGAAATGGAACAGGAAATTTATTCCCTTTTGAAGATATAAATAGGGCCTAAGAAAATGCAGTTAAAATGTGAAATTTAAGATAGAGAAGGTTTCCCCCTCTCCCCTCAACTAATTACAGGCTCTGTAAAAACAAGATATCCTTGGTTTGATGGGGGCAGGGAGGATAATATTGAAAATTTCTCAAGAGTTCTTAGTTTTATATTGAGTTTTTCTCCATTTGATATTTATCAACATTGGAAGAAAAACCAGGGCCCTATTTAGCCTCTGATGAGATAGAGGGGAAAAATCTAGAAAACTATAATGAGAGAAATTATGTTCATGTTACTTCTGTGTTCCTGAGTAAATGGGATGCAAGGCATACTTTTCACCCGCAGTGAGGCCTCCTTTGTTAGAGCTGAGAGGTTGTATGGACCTTGTTTTAGAAATGCAGCAGTAAGAGCAGATACTACCCTTGATCTTAGCCAAAAGTCTGAGAAGCAGTGAGAACCTTGGATACACAGTTATTTCAGAGCTGAGATCTGCTTCCTACTACTTCCCATTCTGTTATGTCTGAGTCTTTCTTATTAGTATCTGTTGATTAGAACAATGATCAATACACTTTTTAGTTCCCAGAGTTACTAGTGATTAGAAATTGATATTGGTGCCATTGGCATGGAGAAGAAGCTGAAAAGAAATTAAATATAAGAAAGCGGTAGAAAAGAAGAAAAGTTATGAAGAGAAAAATAGGAGAGAAAGAGAATAAAAAGGAAGCTGTAGATGCTAGCTGAATCGACTAGTTATTTCTTGATCTCATACCCGCCCGGGTACTGTCAGCCTGTGAACCGTGAGGATATATCTGGGTTGAAGGACTTCCCAGCCCCAGTGTCAGCAGTAGAATGGAAGATTATATGCCAGACAAAGGAGTTTGAGGAGTTATTGAAAGTCTTTGGGGAAATGAATGGCATAATACATTTTAGACATTGATTGATGTCAGCGGTTGATGGGCAAAGTGGATTGGAAGAGGGGCAAGACGCACTGAGGTAGGAAGTGATGAAAGCCTGAACTAGAGCAGTGGCGTTAGTAAGAGGAAGGGGTGGCTGTGAAGACAAGGGCTGGTAAAGTGGGAGTGGCAGTAATTGATTGTGTATGATAATCATACATCTGGATTTTTACATAGCATGTACTTCAGATATTATGTCCTCGAACAGTAGTAATATTCAGGAAAACCCAGTGTTTTAATATTCAAAGTATTTTTCTTTAATACTTTACTTTTGTGGTGGTGCTTTTCTTTTTTCTTTTGTAGATCATGCCCTAATTTTGGCTCTATAGGTAAAGATTTCAGTACATTAATGAACTGGAATAGACCGAGTTAAAAGTGACTCTAAATATCTGTGTCTTCGTATACTGAGATATCTGTGGTAACGCTGATGAAGGCAGCAAAGCTGAGAACGGGAGTTGGTTTCATAAGAGGAGGGGGATTGTTTGGAAGAGGGCAAGTTCATTTTCAGATATATGTACATTGAGGAGACAATTGGCCAGATAACTGTCTGTGATTGACTGTAACCTAGGATGGATAGTAGAGACAGGGACTGGAATCAAGATTTGAGAATCAACCATGTGGAGTTGTTGGTTAAAACCATGGAATGCATTATGTTCATCAAGGGCTAGGTAGCAGATGGAAGGTAAAGGAGAATTTAAAGAGAGATGGAATCATAATATGAGAAGAGCAGAATTGTACAAGTCAGAGATGCTCAGGGAGGAAAGAGTTTGGAGAAAAGATTTGATATTGCCAGATGCTGCAAAGATATCAAAGTGAACTAAACACGCTGGATTTGGCAAGAAGTTTGGCAGTCTTCAAGAGCAATATCAAACACAAAGGTTATGGAGCAAAGACAAAACTGCAACCTAAGAAAAGTTGGTGATGAAGTTGGAACCAGTGTAAACTTAATAAGATGAGTAGTCCAGGACATGTTTTGTATGAAATTAGTCCCTCACTTAGATTGCTGGGATAGCATATTTGTTTGAAAATCATTGTCTAGTATTTACCAGATAGTTCTAGTAAACTGGAATGCCTTTGATCTGATGTCCAACTGACTTATTGAACTGACCCGCATTTTTAATTCTTTACCCTACTTAGTAGCATTCCTAGGACATCAAAATATTGACTAAAATAATTAATTGATAGTTTTTAAGCTCTGAAAATTAATATAACCCACATAAAATACAACAGTTGTGCTATTAAAAATCTGATTCTCCTTGTCTTTTCACTTCCTTTGATCTTGTGAGATTGCTTTTCTTCTATCATTTTATGGTATCTTATGATAAGTTTTGACAAACAAATATAAGCCTTCCTTTGTTTCACTTGTACACAGTTCTAACTTCTGTTGCCCTGTCTTTTTTGGTAAGCAAGAAATCTTGCCTTGATATTTAGAGTTTGGTCAAAAGTGATAGATACATGCTGTTTAACTACGTTGGTGACAAATGAAAAGAAATCTGGTAATAGTAGAAACTGAGTATTATAATTATGTAAGACGGTAGCCCTGGGTCTAAAATGATACTTAGAGTCCAAGGATCCTAAGCCAGTCTTGGTTTTAGGCAGATTGATTAATTTCAGTCGACCTGAATTTCTTCTTTTAAATTATAACAAAATTTAAAAAAGATTTGAGCTTTATAAGGTACGCTGGAATATGTAGTTTGGTGCTATTAGTGTCATTTACTAATAGCGTAAGAAACCGAATAGTTCGAATCATAAGAATCAGTTGGTGGAGGTTTAGACCGTAGACTTAAGTTTTCATTTGGATTCCAGCACTGTTGAAGGCAGGATGTTTTGCGTTTCCAGCATTCATTTCCCTTCCATTGTCATTGTAGGTTTAGTAGGGAAGGCTATGTTACAGATGCAGCGATAATGGCAATAGCAGTTAACATTCATTGAACATTTATTTTGCCATATATTCTTCATTCATTCAACAAATATTTATTGATTGCTAGCTGTATGTCCGGGGGTATTCTTGGTGCCAGGGATACAGCATTGAAGACAGTCTTGCCCTCTTGGAACTTATATTGTAGAGAAGATAATTGGTCAGTAAATAAAATAAATAAGTTTGGTGGTCCAACATACTAGGTATTTTATGTATTTATTTGTTAATTGTCTTTATGCATTCACTAGCACATAAGATCCATGAGGGAAGGGAGATTAGCCTGCAGAGCTGGATTGGCGCCACTGTTATTATTCTTTTTTAAATAGACCTTAGGTATACAGAATTAGATTAATTATAATATTTGCTTCTTGACAAACTGCATCATTGGTCATTTGATTGTTAGTTTGCTTATTTACTAACAATGTGAGGGTATCTATGCACCCATCACTGATGCCAAAAACTAGAACTTTGATAATAATGTTGTCCTACTTGCTAAGTTCTATTCATGCCTTATTTCGAAGTGAGTTTTTTAAAGCAGACAGTGGAGACAATGTGAAGTCCAGACAGGAAGTGGGCTGAGACTTAGGCGAGAGCAGTTAGAGGTGAGAGATAATGGGGCATGACCTCAGCAGGGACTGCAGAGTGAAGAGCTGATGGGGTTGGCCGTGAGAGGGAATGCATTACTATATTGCCACGTGGCACAGAGCTGTTACTCACCAACTCTGCCCGTGTTGACGTAATATACGTGACGGTGAAATCATCCTTGATTTATTTGCTTTCAGACTTTCAACACTCAGTGCTACAAAGCTAGGGAATAACAGACTTTTCATTTGAGATTTAAATTTTTATTGTTAAATATTTAAGGCACAAAACTATGTAAAAGTGTATAAAATTTAATGTATTGGACCCCTCCGCATTCACATTACCGAGAATAAGAAATTAAATATATTGGCTCCTTGTAGTCTGTTCGGTGATTTTATTTCTTTCTCATCAGCCTCAGTAGTAACTCCACTATTTAACTGCATCATTGGCTATTGATCATCCCCTAAAAAAACAAACTTTTACTTCATATGTATGTCTCTCTAATGAATTTATAGTATTGTTTTGTAAGGTCTTGAACTTTGTACGAATGGTATTATACTGTGTATATTCCTGGCAGCTCTGTTTAGCTCAGAGTTGTTTATGAGAGTCATTCATGTTGATGCGTGTGGCACTCATTGTCACTGCTGTCCATTGTGTGAATATACCATGATCTAGTTCTCTCTTTACCTGTTAATTTCAGTACTCTGGTATTAAAAACAATGCTGCTGTGAACATTCTTGTACATACTTTCTTACGTAATGTATACAAGAGTTTTTAATGAATATTTTTGTAGGAGTGGAATTGCTAGATGATAAGATATGCACACTGTAACCTTTACTAGATATTACTAAATTATTTTCCAAATTGATTGCACCAGTTCACACTCTCATCAGGAGTGCATTGTAGAGACCGCTCTTGAACTTTATACTTGGGGAAGAGAGTGTATATTTTGTAGACTAGCGCTTCTTGACAGGGCAAGGCAGTATGTGTTGTATGAGAATCACCTCCCAAAGTACACACTTTTTTCTCCCTCTGTTTCTTTCCAGGTTTTGACTCATTGGTGTGTATTTGTTGTTGGTACTGGAAACTGGAAATTTGATTATAAAAAGCCTTACTTGGTGAGCCTTATTGCTCTTTGAAAACCTTCAGCTCAGTGACTGATTTAATGGCCTATTACCATCCGCAAAGCCTTTGTAAACTTTCATTTTCATTTATTCTGTTTGTTGGTTGTTTGACTGAATTCCAGTCGTTTGTTTTTTCTTTATTTCTGCAGTTTAAAAAATTGAAACACATTAAAATCCCTGTCTCCAGTGTTATTGTCATATACTGTCTGAAGCAATGAATTGTAGTTTTCATATGTAATCTTAAAAACATTTTTGCTTAGCTGGCATTTTAAAGTCCGGAATATTTTAATATCATAAAGCTATAATAAGTAATTAGGTTTCTCTGGTAAGTGTTAGCTGAAAACAATGCAGCTAAAAGTCCTGGAAAGAAGCTAGGATTCAGCCTTGTTAGCTCTACGGGGTTAGTTATGTCTCATCCATCTTTTTTCCAGCTTCCAAAATTTTGTTATTATTGTCTTCTCTTTTCATTATACTTATGTTTTAAAAAAATATTTTAAATCCCATTATGTTCTAGAAGAATTTTGGGAGGATATAAAATGAAATATGTACCCAACGTGCCTTTTAAAAAGGAATGGTATTGTTTATGGAGCCCTTACTGTGGGTGAGGTACTGTACTAAATGTATTACCTATGTAATTTTCTTTAATTCCCTTGATAGCTTTAGGAGTAAAGAGGTAAAGGTAGAACCAGAACTGGGGCTTCCTGGCTATAAAACCTATATTCTCCCCATGATACTACACAGCCAGTAGGCTTTTTATAATTTGAAAAAGATTTGTAATACTGTGAGTATATGTTTATTTTTTGCACTTGTTTTGTAAGAGAAGTGTAAGCTATTTGAGATTAAGGAGGAATCATACGATACAATTGTCATTAGACATCACCCAGTACAACTGTCTTTCTTTTGAAATCTTACTCATTCAGCTTCTCTTTCTGAAAGCTGACTTCTTGGTAAATCATGAATGAGATATTCTTTATATGAAGATATTAGTGTTCTTTTAAAGACAATATGAAGTGATCTCAGGATTTTGGTTCTAAAGAAGGGTTCAGATTTAGGTTCTTTAAAAGTCTGTGTCCTTTTTAAAAAATTGCCTATTTATTCTCCATCAATAAAAGTACTGCCTAACTTTTTTGAGCATTATGATAATATTCAACAATTATCCCCCAGCAATATAGATTGGAAGGAATATTTCAGTTTGGAATGTCAAACAACAAATCCATGTTTCTCCCTCCCTGTCTCTAAAAATCAATAACTAAATTTTAAAAAATTTATTAGAGATTATCCTACTGCAAATGATAATTTACATAGTCTCATGATGGTGAAAATGTATTGGTAGTAATGAAAACTAGCAGGTGCACTGGTCTAAGGATGTTTCAAATGGCTGAGCTGACCACAGATACTTTGCTACAATTACTTAACAAATAGCTGTCTATTATTAAGTGTCTATTATTAAGGCAGTATCCCAGGCCCTGATGCATAAAATTGAATACTAAATTAAGGAAACTTGAGTTAGAATTTCTAAAAGAAACACTTTTCAAAAAAAGACTATATTTAAGATTATGTGAGATCAAAAGAGGAAAACATAAGAAAAAACTATAAGGCAGAAGGAGTATGAAAAGTGAGTCTCAGAAGATAAAGAAAGCAAAAAAAAAAAAAACCAAGTCACTACTCAAAATAAGATGGAACTGTCTTGCCTCAAGAGATAGAAAAGCCTGATTTGCATAAACTAGTATGCATAATTTGTATAGGAACTGGATGCCTGGAAGGTTGCTAGTACAGCCTTTGGCAAGAGTCCCCAAAGTGCAGGGGACTCCTAATTTACAGGAAACCAGTTAATGTTGTTTTCTGTTATTTATTTAGTTGCTTACTTTCTTTGATTTTTCTTAATGTCCTTAATTACAGATGGCCAGAGTAGTGAGTGAGTTTTAAAACATAGTTGATGCGTGATATGTTAGCATCAAATCATGTTAAGGCTCTCAATCTGTTGTGTAAGTATACAAATAAATGATTATATTTTTTATCTTCATGTATCAGATCCCTCTTTATAATGTTCATCATTCATTTTCTGTATTTTTAACATCATATTGGTATAGACATGACCGGAGGCAATTAGTATAACAGTAATACTAATTGCTTCCTTTTCTTCAACATTTCCTGTGTGCCAGGTACTCTGCTAAGTACTTTTTTTTTTTTTGTATTAGCTCATTTATTCTCACAAGAGCCCTATGAGGTAGTAGCTGGCATTTACAGATAATGAAAGTGAGGCACAGAGCGGTTAAATTATTTTAGTTCCTGTAGCTACCAAGGCAGTGTGACATTGAAACATTTGACGGCAAGGCTCTTCAGTGTAGATGTCTGATGGACCCTAAAGTTGGTTTATTTGAATTATTGTGGACATAATATCCAGAGACCAGAAGAACTCTCACTTTTATTTTGCAGTTCATATCTAGACATAAAGTTCTCACTGAATTTAAAAATAGGTTATTTTTGAGTGCTTGTTAAAGCACTGGATCATAAAGTTGATGATATTTTAAATGTATGTGTCAGCATTGTTAGTGTGTGATTAAGGCAGGGAGTTCCCCTGTGAGGGAAAGGAAGGTCGTGGGCTGGAATTCTGTGGGTGTCAGCCTGCTCATTCCATGGTCAAAGCCTACCCTTTTAACCCTAGTTCTCCACATGACAAAAGTGGGTATTTGGGCATAAGGGGTACCAGATGTGAGGATGGGGATAGATCCCTGCACCTCCAGAACTGGGCTGATGGCCATAATCAAAGCTCTGTTACTGAAGCCTTTATGAAAAATACATATTTATGTGTGTATGTGTGTGTGTGTGTGTATGTATAATTACTTTTACTTGAATATATGTATATTTTCAGTCTCATATTTTTATGCTTCCCTTTCTGTTCTGGGTCTCTTTATTTTCATTGAACCCAACCTTATTTTTGAAAGTCTTACTCCTGGGGGTCTCTAAACCTCCATATTGTAATTTAACTTGCCTTAATTTGGATACCTATGCTAGGATAGTGTGAAAAGTATGGCAATGGCTCAAATGGTTAAACTATTTAGGGAAAAAACCCTTGTGGTCACCTCAGCCATTTGTAACACTTTGTATCCTGAGGTAGGCTGGCTTTCATGAGCTGGGAGAAGATGGATGTTTAATCTTGCCCGTCCAGGTTGACCCGGCTACCTATGCTTTGGCGTATCTGCCAGGACTCCACTGTTTTAAGACACAGTGTTATTATAGGTAGAAGTATTAATATAGCCTCTGAGATGAGTCTTATGGTAGATATAGGAAAGCATTAGCATTTAGGTGTTTTAAGCTTTACCGTTGAAAGAATATAATAAATTTTACATGCATTTTACTCTGTGGATCAGAATATGATTTGGGGTCCTTGCTAGACCCTAGCTTAGTGACTGCTATTTGTTTTTAGTTTTGTCTTTATTGTGCTTTTTAGTACCATTAGAGACCATTGGGATAATTGGTAAATTGAGTATAATAAATGAAATACAATGTTTTGTGAAATTAATGAATGTGGAGATCTATTAATAGCAAGAAAAAGTCACATTTTGAGTATTGATTATTATAGATGAGTTTCTTTGGCAGTTTTTTATATTAAATGCTAAAAATATGTCAGAATATTTTATGTGATTATTTTTACCTGGTACAAATAAATTCCCTTCCTGATAGAATCATTATTCAAAGTCTATTTAGATTTATTATTTCTTTTTGTCTTTTAAAGTTAAATTTTTAGGGTAATGTGATCTTGGAGTAGGAAATGAAGCATATTGTGGAAATGTTATCTCCTGATCCTACTCAACCTAGTTTTTCTTATTGAAAAGTACTATCTTTAAAAGAAAATGTATATTTAAAACACTCATTGAAACAAATTTATTGGATAATGGCAACAATATTTTGGTCGAAAATAGCAATGCAAAATTTGACTTAGCTTTATCACTTGCAGGAATTTTCATTAGATCCCCTGTGCAGAATTATTAGCTATAAATAGAGATAAGCTACTTTGATGAAGAGACTGTAGGTCTATGGATAATTGAACAAATATATCATAGTTTTAAAAAACTCACATGAGATGCCCAGTGAATAGGGAAGAGGAGAAAAGAAGAAGGGGGGGAAGAAAAGGAAAAGGAAATAGAAAGGAACAATGATGGATTTGTGTGCAACAAAATGCGGTTCCAATACCGACCTACTTACACGCTTTCTCAGTAGGAGGCCATTGTTCCTTCTCAAACTTTTTTTGCTTGGCTGCTTTCCTTCCCCATTTAGAAGGAGGACACCCTCCTCCCTCCTCTTCTGCTCCTTTTACCAGAGACTAATGTTGCTGAGGTTGTTGGAGGAAGTAATGGAATTTTTCATCGGCAAATGTGGTCAGCCTTTGTAATAACTGGCTTCCAGCAGAAATCTTGTTATCTTCTGAGATACTTTTTCACTGGCTGATTTAAAAAAAATTTTTTTATTGTTATTCTATTATAGTTGTCTCAGTTTTTCCCCCTTTGTCCTCCTCCGCCCATCCGCGCCCTGCCCCCCACAGTCAATTCCCACACTATTGTCCATGTCCATGGGTCATTCATACTTGTTCTTTTACTGGTCCCTTCTGCTTCTTTCCAACATTGTCCCCCTCCCCTCCACCCATACCCCAGTCACTGTCAGTCTGTTCCATGCTTCCGTGCCAGTGGTTCTGTTTTGTTCATTAGATTCCTCTTATATGTGATATCATATGGTATTTGTCTTTCATCCACTGGCTTATTTCATTTAGCATAATATTCTCCAGTTCCATCCATGCTGTTGCAAAAAGTAGGAGTTCGTTTGTTTTTTCTGCTGCGTAGTATTCCATTGTGTATAGGTACCACAGAATGGCCATAATTATTAGTAAATCAACAAACAACACATGCTGGTGAGGATGTGGAGAAAAGGGAACCCTTATTTCACTCTTGGTGGGAATGCAGACTGGTGCAGCCACTGTGGAAAACAGTATGGTATTTCCTCAAAAAACTAAAAATAGAACTACCTTTTGACCCAGTGATTTTTGCTGTTGGGAATATACCCTAAGAATCTTGAATCACCAATTCCATAGAACTTATGCACCCCTATGTTCATAGCAGTGCTGTTTACAATAGCCAAGTGCTGGAAACAGCCTAAGTGCCCATCAGTAAATGAGTGGATCAAAGACCGGCTGATTTTTTAAAAAAAAACTTTAATGCTGAAAGAGATGCCATCAGATCAGTAATATTTCTTCTTGTTGCTTTTATCCATTCCCCTCTTTTAGGGCTATGCATGCCTTGATATACAAAATGCCTGCTGGGAAAATGTTTTGGTATAATGTGTGTGTGTGTTTTAAATTCCAAGGGTAGAAGTGGCAGAACCGGGGAAAATACGTGTAGAATCTAGTATTCAAAAAGACTTCCACTTAAAAGAAGGCACTTGGAGAGGTAGAACCAAAAGTATAAAAGTATGTGGCCAAATCACAATGCCTGACAAAGGGATGGCTCTTAGACCATGTTTTCACATAGGCCTTTGTACTCCATCCAACTGACTAATAACTTAATGTCGTTAGTGTAGATTAACATGTATAGAAACCATGTGGATTAGTGGGTTAGTACTTCTTGATGCTATATAAATATGGTGGTTTTGTATCTCTACAAATTAGCAGGTAATAAGATACTTTGAATTGTGACTAGCAGATATTAAGCTACTTTAGGTACATATGTATATGACTTGGTGGACCATATTTGCCAAATCCCAAATCATGACATGTGATGTAGGTAGGGATATGTTTGTGGGGATAGTGTGACAAAGTATTTATCATTGGGACTATCCCATAGAATTTATACATTCAGCATACATTGAACAAGTATCTTCTCAATACCTCCTATATACCAGGCATTATGGGTGCTAGGGATTCAGTGGTGATAAATAAGAAAAATCCTTTATCTTCTAGAGGGGGAGGTAGACAATAAAAAATAAATAAGTTAAAAAGTATAATAGGTTAGATAGTGATGGGTACTAGAGAGGAAAAGAAGCATATAGAAAGGGTTAGCAAGTATTTCTGGTGTGTGTTGGGATTGTAATTTTTGATAGAGAACAAGCCATATTTATATCCAGGACACATGCTCTGCCCAGTAGCAGCTCATGATTGTCCTGCAATATTTCCTTAGACTCCATAACCTTCTCTGCCCTTGAGAATAGAACCTTTCAGCATCAAGAGGTAGATGGAATTGCTAAAAACTGAGCGAAACCACAATGCCCCACATACCTTATATTTACAGCAAAGTCGGCTAATACAACTAAGTAGCAAATATCCAGATACCTTGAGAGAGACACATAATTGAAAAAAACAACAACCGTGCTCTTAATTCAAACATTTGAATCTGAATGTTTCTACCTCCAACAGGATCGACATTCTTAGCTTAATTAAGGAGACCAATGTTTAGAAGGAAGCAATAAATTCCAGGCCAGGGATATTACACAGTGAGAACTGATACATGTAAATGTTCTTTACTGACCTAAGGAAGAGCAAACATCAGAAGATTTTGGACTCCTTAGTCTTCTAGAACCTGCTCTGCGCTTGTGCCTGTCCCTGCAGGTGTTGTTTCCCCTACCAGATAAGTGGATTTCTTTAACCTGGAATGTCTTCCCTCCTTGTTTTTGTTTATCAAACTCCACCCATGTCCTGGAAGATAGGGACTCATCTCTTCATCTCTGCATCCTTAACAGTGTCTGTGGTATCTGGCATCAGTAAATGGTCAATGAATGTGTGAGTGGGGTGAAAGAGGGAAGCACAACTGACATTTATCCACCTCAACTTTCTGTCCACAAACAGCTGTTAGAAGCTGCATTTCCAGGCTTTGTCCCATCTCTGACTTGTCTTAGTGTATCCTTCCTTTCACATACCTGTAATTAAAATAAAGTAAAACTGGTTAAGGGGGCTGTTAAACAATTCACTGAACTAACAGAGAGTATGACAAAGGAGGTGGGAATATACAATGGGGAAAAGACAGCCTCTTCAATAAATGGTGTTGGGAAAACTGGACAACCACATGCAAAAAAATGAAACTGAAATACTTTCTCACACTGAATACAAAATAAACTCAAAATGGATTAAAGAATTAAATGTAAGACCTGAAACCATAAAACTTCTAGAAGGAAACATAGGCAATAAACACTTTGACATTTGTCTTAGCAGTATTATTTTTTTTATATGTCTCCTCAGGCAAGGGCAGTAAAAACAAATAAACAAACGGGACTGTATCAAACCAAAAAACTTCTGCACAGGGGAGGGAACCATCAATGAAATGAAAAGACAGCCTACAAATGGAAGATGATATTTGCAAATGATATGTTTATTAAGGGGCTAATATGCAAAATATATAAAGAAAACATACAGCTCAACATAGAAAAAACAAACAACATGATTAAAAAACGTGCAGATGACCTGAATAGACATTTCTCTAAAGAAGAGATACAGATGAAAAGGTAGAAAGAAAAACATGAAAATATGCTCAATATCACTAGTCATCAGGGAAATGCAAGTTAAACTCACAATGAGATGTCACCTCATACTTGTCAGAATGACTGTCATCAATAAATCGGTGAATAACACGTGCTGGCATGACTATCATCAATAAATCAATAAATAACAAGTATTGGTGAGGATGTGGAGAAAAGGGAACTCTTGTGCACTGTTAGTGGAGTTGTAAATTGGTACAGCCACTATGGAAAACAGCAAGGGGTTTCCTCAAAATATTAAACATAGAACTACCATATAACCCAGCATTTCTACTTCTGGATATTTACCCAAAGAAAATGAAAACCCTATTTTGAAAAGATATGCACCCCTATGTTCATTGTAGCATTATTTACCATAGCCAAGATATGGAAGCAACATAGGTGTCCATAAATAGAGAAGTGGAAAAAGAAGTTGTGGTCTATTTATATACAGTGGAATATTAGCTATAAAAAAGAATGAAATCTTACCATTTGTAACAACATGGATAGACCTAGAGGGTAGTTATGCTAAGTGACTTAGAGAAAGACAAATACTGTATGATTTCACATATATGTAGAATGTAAAACAAAAGAAGTGAACAAACAAAATCAAACAAACTGAATCACAGACACAGAGAACAAACTGATGGTTGCCAGAGGGTAGGTGGGTGAGGGGATGAATGAAAAAGGTGAAGGGAGGAAATTAAGAAGCCAAAGAACTGGTGTGTGCAGCCCAGGAACGTGGACTAAGAAGCGTGGGGATGAAACGGGGTGCAGGGTGGGGGGGATATAGGGGGGAAAATAGGACAACTGTAATAGCACACTCAATAAAACATACCAAAAAAAAAAAATAAAGGTGAGGGGGAATAACAGGTACAAAACTCCAGTTATAAAATAAAGAAGCCATAGGGACGTAGTGTACAGCCTAGGGAAAAATAGTCAATAATAGTATAATTTCGTGTGGTGGCAGGTGGTTACTAGAGTTATTGTGGTAAATATATTATAAAGTATGTAAATGCCAAATCACTTTGTTGTACATGGAAACTAATATAATATTGTATGTCAATTATACTTTAGTAAGTCATAAAATTTAAAAATACACAGATAATGTATTGTAGAATTGTGTACCTGAAACATATAATTTTACTAACCAATATCACCCCAACAAATTCAGTGAAAAATAAAGTGCTTCTTTTATAGACAGGAAAAAAAAATCTACCAGAGAGGGAGCTGCTTTTGGTTTCATGTTCCGAGAGGACCTCAGCTACAGCTTGCTCTTTTCCCATTTACTTAAAAAAAATGGTGGATTGTCCCTTATCGGGGGCCTTCTGTTTCCTTCCTGTCTCACTAACTCCTTTCATGCCCTGCAGGTAGACAGGCTGGTACAGCATTTCATTTGTAGCCTGTCAGTTCTACTTGTCAGCTGGCAGAGATATGGTTGAGTATTAAGAGGGGTTTGGGAGGTAAGTTATTAAGGGAGCAGCAGCTTTGGTTTACCAGGGGGGTGGTGATGAGGGAAGAACACACAGATATTTTCCAGTTCATTAAAGCGAACAGAAATCTCAGGCTTTGGGCTCATCAGCATGCCATTCCTGGCCTGTTTCTTAACACATTTGGGTGTCCTTCACACGCTACACCTCCACCTGCAAAGGTGCAGCCTGCCAATGGCTTCTCAGCCCTAGGAAATTCAAGTGGGTTGGCCTTAGGGTAGCTGAGAAAACAAGAAGGAATTTCAAAAACCCAGTGTGATGGATCTTGGCTTTGTGAGCAGACCTTGTTCTCTATTTAGGCATTTCTTCTGGTACAATGCTTTTTAGATTAATTTAAAGCAAAACTTAAGGATTTTCTTTTGTTATTATGATCATTCTCAGTATTTTTTTCACTCATCATCATAGCTGCTACTTATTGTCAACTCTGAGCCGGCACGGTCCTTATACTTTACACGGATTAGTTTATTTAATCCCTCAGTGACCTTCCCCAAAAGCAATTGATCCTGGGTTTTAAACTGCAGTCCAGGACTAGATTGGAAAGAGAATCCGTATAAATTTTCCTATGTAATTATAAGTTGGAGGGAGGGTAAAACCGTGAAGAGAAGTCAGTTATAAATGTTTTTTCCTGGGAGTGAGAGAGTTTTTCGTATTATTGACACCCAATCCTAAAAGTTAAGCACTTATTTTTCTAAATGGATTAGAGAAGTTTGGATTCACATAGAATAAATCAGGTCATAATTATACTTTGTTGCTCTGAAAATTAGACTTTGAGGTCTTTCCATTTATTGCTGACTTTTTTGATCTCAAGATCCACATGAGACTGATAGGTCAAATTCTGTCCTGTCCACAGTTGTACATTCTGCATTGGGGAAAATGAAGTCCTAAAAATTGTACACAGAACTTTTTTTTTTTTTTTTTGGTGAATCTTAATGTTATATTTTCTTGTGCAATTTCAAAACTATTTTAAATAGTTCAAAAATAGCCTTATGTCTGCTACTTTTAAGCATGCATAACATTACAGCAGTAGTAGATTTAATACTTAAAAACTATTTAAAGGAGCTTTTTAATTACCCACTTTAGCAGAGGTTATAAATCAACAAGACATATTCTAAACTCCTGTCCCATGACAGGAGCTGGTTAGGTGTTGGGGGAATTCAGCTGAACAGCACCAGCCATGGCCTCTGTCTGCGTTGGACAGCACCCAGTGGGGTTTAATAATAGATGCATTGGAATTCATTTGTTTAAACATGTTTCATATGTTGCCAGGGAGAACCCAGGCTTTCATTAGTGGCCGCATGATTAAGAATCAACCTATGTATGGTCTTAATTAGCTTTTTAATAAAAATCAGTAATAAGTTGGAGATAAGAGAATGTTAAATGTGGTTCAAATACGAGTTGATGGCAATAGAGGTTTGTTCATATGTATTTTCTTTTTGTCGGCTGTCCTTCATGATGCTCTGGTATATTGATCTCATTTAAGTGATACTAAGTTTAAACAGATGAAAATTATATAATGACGATGTTCTGTTTCAAATATTATTCCAAGTTAATCTAAGCCAGCCAGCAGGATCCCTGCTACACAAAGACTGGTGTAGAAAAGATGAGGGGCAGGCGGCTAGGGCCCTCTGGATTGCTAGTTCATGGGAACTGATTTGGTTTTTGTTATATTGTTCTCTAATAATCTGTTAGGCCACTTTCTAGGGCCAGACAGGTTGTTCGTGAGAAGCTGGGGATCTGTGGGAAGGAATGAGCAGAGGTATAAGGAATCTAGATTTGAGTCCCAGCTTTGTCCTATTTTACCATCTATGTTAATGAGACTTAAGCTGTCTGTGATCTGGTTTTGTCATCAGTAAAAGGGATGTAATAGTACTAACTTACAGGTTGCTGTGAAGATTAAATCCAAAGCACAAGCACAGTGCCGGAGATGTTTCAGGACAATGTTGGCAGTCTCTCCTCAACTCCTAGTGAGCCCCAGCTGGGAAATGGTACTAGGTCTGGTATCCTGTTAGGTGTTTAATGACAGTAATTAAACTATCATAAGAATTAATTAGTTCTTATATCGATTGCAGTTTGGAATACAGTATTTTTATTGTAAATAAGGTATAAATTAATCTATATTTACTTCTGAATACATTCTAGACAGTTGACTTTGTGGAATATTAGAGATATAAAGATGAATAAGGCTTCATTTTATTCAAAGAGTTCACAATGTATAGAGAAAAGGGATATAAAGTTAACTAATCAGAATACCATATGGTGAAATATATTACTCTCTTTAAGTATATACACTGCCGTGAATTATGGGGATGGAGGAGAATAGTCAGAACTCTGCCTGGTAGGGCAGGGGAGCTCAGGCCAGGCAATGCTTCTCAGAGATGTCATTGAACGGGGCCCTGAGATATGATGAAGTTCAAAAAGGAGGAGGGGGAGGGGTGCGAAAGAGCATTTTGGGCAGAGGAGATGGCCTAGGACAGACGTGGGATGCTGACTAGGGGACTCAGGGCCTTCCACTCTAGTGTTAATTTTGTAGCTCCCTAGCAAGAAAGTATATGCTTTTGAGCAAGTCATTTAACCAGATTTTCATAATTTGTAAAATGTAGGGGATATATTGAGTTTTTCCAACTCTAAAATTTTGGTATGTGATCCACGGATGCAGGGGAGGTAAATAAGTAACTTAATGTCTTAGTTTGGGCTGTTGTAACAAGATACCATAGGGTGCCTTAAACAACAAGTATTTATTTCTCACAGTTCTGGAGGCTGGGAAGTCCAGTCTCAAGGTGTCAGCAGATTTGGTGTCTGTTGAGGGCCTTTTTGTAGCCTCATATGGTACAGAGAGAGAAAGAGAGAGAGAGCGAGAGAGAGTGAGCGCATGCCCTGGTCTCTTTCTCATCTTTTAAGCATACCAATCCCATCACATGGACTCTACCCTCATGACTTAATCTAAAACTAATTACCTCCCAAAGTCTTCACCTCCAAATACCATATCACATTGCAGAGTAGGGCTTCAACATAAGAATTTTTTTTTGGGGGGGGGACACAGACATTTAGTCCATAGCACTTAAAAGTCACATAATTCACCTGTGGCAGGGCTTGCCCTGGAGCTCATGTTACTGTATTCTGCCCCCCTTCTTCATCTCAGTGCCTGTAGCACCTGCCTTGTACGGGGATCGCAGATTTGCTGAGTGGAGGTTGAACACCTTCTGTGCTTTCTGAATGGACTCCTTTAGTCAACAAGCATTAGTCATCTCAGCACTCTTGGTTATTACCGTGTACATTCCAAGCATTTTTAAGTTCTTTAGAGTGGTTGATTTCCTTTTGACCTCTCAGTGGACTTTTATAAGTTTCATTTGTTAAGGATTATGAGAGCCCTAAATACAAACTGGTATTCTACTTCTCTTCTTAAAGAGGCATTAGCTGTGCTGGAGGAAGAAGACATGAAAGCTTATTTCACCTTAAGAACCAGAATTATCTTGCTCTACATTCTAAAGCAGTATTTTCTACATTAAATTATTGACATTTTTTTCCTTTCTAATTGTCACCCTTACTGTTATATCTTTAATATTTTAAAAATTAAATTGACTTAATTTTATTTAAACTTATATTTTAAAAACTTAATAACTATGAACTCATAGGTTGATTTTGTTATATCATTCATTCTATTTGTTCATTATACATGTTCATTATATAATATATATTGTTCAGTATATACTTGTTTTATTATATTGTTTCCAATTCACTTTAAAATAATTAACTATGTATAAAAAATCATCCTTGTACCATCTTAAACCTTCTTTTGTATATATACTTTGCTTTGGAAAACCTTACTGAAGACCGTCTGGATCTATTATTTGAATAGCAAAAGAAGGGAGGAGCAAAAATGATAAATAAAAATAATGCTGTTAAAAGTGTATACGTCATATGGGTGATAAATAGGAGTGGAAACATGAGTTTACAAAAGACAAACAAATGAATTTCCTTGACTTCAAGCCCCTATTATTGTCAACGTAAAGTTGTGCACGTAAAGAAAGTAGTATAACAAAATGACATTCCACGCCCTCTCTTTTTTACGACTCTTGCTTCAGTGAGTAACATTGGGCTTATAAGACCACGTACATGTAAATCTATGCTCTACATCTTGTCAGGAAGGCTAGTCCTTGTGCCAGGGAAAGGAAACACTTGTCCTTGTTGGAGGAATGGAAACAAAGAAACAAATGAAATCAGATTTCGGTTGTCAAGCTATGGGCAGAACTCTTGGATGCCAGGAAAACGGATAGGAGAGCTTGGTTAAAAGAAAAGGGGTGGGTAGGGCTGGCTTCCTGGGCATGTGACCTGTGTGTTTGCACAGGTTGCCGTATTTGGAAGGACCCTATACTTGGTTTAATGCTCTGCTGTCACTGTCTTGAAATTATTAGTAACTTTTTGAAAAGGGGGCTCTGCATTTTCATTTTACACTGCACCCTGCAAAAGCAGCCAGTTCTTGGGGCGGGATAGAGAAGTGTTTATAGAAGGCTTCATAGTTTAGGTTCATGTAGAAATGCAAGAGTGAAACGTAGAAATGAGTTGCAAAAAGGAGGTTTTAGGTATTACTTGGTTGATCCCTTCTGATTGACCTTAGCTCGTAGGATAAGGGAACCAACACCGGATTCCAGGATTCCTTTTGCCTTAAAGTCCTAGGCTGGATGGCTTTCTTCCTACCTCCCTTTCATGGTTATGGGGTTGTACAGGGAATGACAAATTATACTAGGAAAACTTTGGTGGTGGTGCAATGAACTCACCCTTAAGAACTTAAAAAATTATGTGGTAAGATTGTTCTCTGAATTAAATTGTAAAATCATCCCTTGGTGGATAGAGCAGGGGGTGGTAAATGCAATACCCCCCAAGAATGGCCTTAAGACAATAGGGAGTGGTGGACAATGGGGGTGGGCACCAGAGGAAGCATGACCTGTGTCAAGGAGAAACTGTGTTCTGTTTCAGTCTGTGTTTGCCATGTTATGTTCAGCCATGTCGTTGTCCAGTGTGGCTAAACCCTCCAGAGTTTTTAAGGGGAGCTGGAAATCTGAATTTTTTTTTTAGCTGACTGTGACACCTTTCCAATTTAAACAAATATTCTGTAGACTAAATAAAACCTGTCTAATTGAATTCTTTTCTGTCCTTAAGAAGATATTTTTTAAAATCGTGTTTTCTAAAGGTAAACGTGCACAATGACCAAGTTACTGTTTTGTGGGAGGAGCCATAGCAGTGAACCTGATTTTAATATCTTTGAGAAGGCCGGCCTTAGTGAGAGACGGAGTTAGGGCAAGAGTTGCCGATAGATGTTAAGGATTATGTTACAGAAGCTCCAGGTTTACTATTTGGAGGGGCTTAGGGCTTAAAAGGGAGATTGCTTTTGAGGGAACCTGTTTCGGAGTCGTGTTTGCCTAAATAAATCACTTTTCGACTTAGATCATATGACACAGATTATAAAAAATCACACAGCTTTATGATATTTTTTTTTCTATACTTAAGATAAAATCGAGAAGACAGCAACTACGCATGTCCAGGAATGGACAGAAGGGTTTTAGAGCTGCTAGAGATGAAGGAGGAGTAAAAACTTCTTACATCCCTGAGACCAACCTTTTGCTCACTACTGTTATGGTTCATCATTAGGATATTATGAGATGGTCACATCAGGCTCTCTTAGCCTGATGCCATTAAAAATGCAGTTCGTTTAACCGTTTTCCCCCATAATTGTGTACTCACTTTCTTTACATGATTTGACTTCCCCAGTGGATCTACCAGAGGTGGGAATGGGGGGGTTCTGCTGGATAGAATATTGGTGTTTTTGTGACTACTGCTAATTGTAATTTAATAAATTAACATCATGGTGTTGTACTTATGATGGTAGTTACTGAGAATCTTCCAGTGAAACTTGGAGCCCCTTCGGTTTGCTGACAAACTCAGCTTTGAACTTGCACAGCTCAGAGCCAGACCCTATACTATGGCAAATTTACCGAAGTCATAAATGTCACTTTACGGAGGCCCTTTGGGAGGACTTTTCCTAAGTGACAGCAGAGACATGCCTAGGAAGGTCTATTCATCTTTCCTATTTGAATTTCTTCAGTTACAGAGATGAGATATGTAGTGCATAAAAATTATGAGGTAAAGAGGGACAACCCCATGGAAGTAGTAATAGGATTTCAGATAAGCTTGGGAAACGCTGGTTTAAGTGAAGGTAAATTAATTTCTTTTCAAAAGGACTTTTTTCCCTTAGAACATTTCATCTTCTAATGAGTGATCCCTAGTAGGAACACGTGGTTAAGTAGCGTTACCCAACTTCATTTGCTACAGGTACCTTTAAATTGTTTCCTTTGATGATGCCTTTGGAAAACATCACAAAATATTTGCAAAGCATGGTCTTAAGAATGCATTGAAATTGAGATATTTCTAGAATTCCCCTGGGGGGAGAGATGTATGTCAGTTTGGGGAATTATTGATGAATCCCAGTTTTCATTGTGTTCCCTAAGATCTTCCCAAGTGTTCTGGAATCCATAGAGGACCTGGTATGACCATTTGCTAGTAGGTATTTGAACCTGGAATTGTCTCAGCATGGACCCGGGTAGAAATGGAAGCTGGCAATCTGGCCTTGGAAATTTGGATCTACATATTGTGGGTCAACCTGTAATTCCCAGAGTCCAAGACTATCTGTTTTTTTCTCCTGGTAGCTTGCTTCTTAAAGGAGAAGTAGGGAGGTTGCTCATTAAGACTCAATTAATATGGTTAACTGTCTTTATAGAGATTATTTTCAGAGGATCAGAGATCAGATTATAGGGTAATACCGTTTTATAGACACTCATGTCATTTTTTCTGATTCTAGGATAAGGAAAATGAGTGCAGAATTCTATTTTGAAATACAAAATTGTGATTTCAGGTACAACTCAATAGTGTATTCTTAGTGTATAATCACAACACTGAGAGAAAAATTGATTAGCATTTTTAAAACAGCAGGAAAATTATTTGCTGCCCAAACATTGATTAGTCTTTGATAGGTTTTCGTATAATTCTTTTCTCCCATAAACTGCAGGGTGCAGCACAGTCATATTTTATGTGGAGCCAAGCAGAGAAACCTGCTGGCTGCGATTAAACTTATTGCTGCTTTTTTCACCAGGTGCAAATAGCTTTGTCTTCAGTAGTTACCTTTTCCTGGCTTGATAACACATCAGGACTTCTTTAGCTTTATTTTGATTAAAGGGATTAAAGGAACTATTGTCTTATAGTATGAAGTGTGGAAACAATGAAATACTGAAATTTTCTGATGATATGTATTCCTCCCTTTGGCTTATAAATAGCCGTTTGCTTAGTGTCCTTGCATGAGTGCTTTACAATCCTATTAGCTGAAGCTCATATAACATTAATTTGTTCCTGGTTAGATGTTATGTAAACTATAGGGATAAAGAAGACTGAAGTCCTTTCCTTCAGGGAATTTAAGATTTGTTTGAGGCGTTAAGATGTAGAAATAAGATAAATAAATGCTAGTATGATCGTGCTTATGAAGAGCCTCAAATGAATACTTTAGAATATTACATAACTGATACAGGATTTTGGAAGGGGAGAGATTTTTTAATGCATCCTGCTGTAGCTGGGGGAAGGGTGGGGCTGGAACTTGAGCTAGTTCCTGGAGACGGAAAGGATTTAGCTAGGTAGAGAAGGTTAGGAGGGATGTTGGTGGCATTACCAAAGCTGGCTAGGCTGCAGCATGTCTGCCTTTTCAATAGTGAGCAGGGCTGTTTGGCTGTAATGGAGAACTCATGAAGGAGAGCATTGGGAAATAAAGCTGGAGAGGCTGGTTGCATTTAGATCGGAGAGGACCTTGAATGCCAGGTGAAGGAATTTGGACTTTGTTCTGTAGAAAGTGCCTAACAGTGAAGCTCCTTGGACAAGAATAAGTAGAAAATGCAAGGAATGGCTCTGGAGTTAGAGCAGAAGTGGCAGACAGCTCTGAAAGGAGGTGTCTTGGGATGGAAGACTGATGAAAATAACTGAGCAAGCTCTGTCGTCACTTCTGGTGGGGGTGTAGGTTGGTTTAGCTCCTTAATTTTCTTTCTTCCCTTTATTTTTCCTGTTCTCTTTTAAGGCTTGTATAAAACCTCTTTTCGGTCTTAAAATACATTAATTCAAGTTTGACCTTTCTTGTTGCATGATGGTTTGAATACCCAAAGCTATTTTCAGTTGTTCCAGATTGTCACAAGAGTTTGATGTCCAGGTGCCAATTGGAAGGACCAAACCTGGCCTGTGGAGGATTGTTTTTAAAATCCGATTCTAAATTAAGCACTTTGGGACAGAAAAATGAGATGTGGCCTACTTCTAGCTCAGCATTTAACTAAAAGTATATGTATCTTTCTTCTCTGCCTAAATATTTGTCTGGCTCTTTCAGACTTAAAAGGGATATAACTCAGAGCCAAGAATATTTAGAATCCTCTTTACTTCATTTTTGCCAGGGCAGTTTTTGGCTTCCACTATGCTTAAAAAGTTATAAAGGAATTTTTCCAAATATTTGGTAATTATTCTTTAAAAGTTTTTTAAAATTTATTTTTTATTTTTTATTCCTGGCCCTCATATACCATATCTCACAAATTATTGAAATGGAATTTAATGTTTGAAGTATGAGACATTGATAGAAGACTTTTAAACATCTAAAATTAATGTGTAATTTTAGATCTCATTCTTAGTGACAGTGTCCATATTAGTAGCAGGAGTCTAGGGAGGAAGATTATAGGGCAAGCTTTGGAGCTATAAAAACCTGACTTCAAATCTTCCCTCCGCCACTTACTACCTGAGTGACCAGAGTATATTACTGTGATTATATGTCAGTTTTCAAGTTCCATGGGTAGAATTTAAAGCAGGTTCTTTTCTCTCTATATAAGTGGAATTTATTTTGAGACACACAGTGACAGAGTATGGGTAAAAACACAAATAGACTTTTAAGGGTGTCTCAGCCTAGAGACTTTCAGAGACCTGCTAAGACAGAGAGTAGAGAAAGAAGTCTGGGCAGAAAGGGGGATGAAGGGTTATGTCTCAGATTTCAGACCCTTATCTTCTCTGAGCTTCAGCTCCTTCATTGTTAAAAATGGAGAATAATACTTACCTTACAGGGTTTTTATGAGGACAAAAATGGATATTTAGCACAATGCTAGGCCCATACTAGCCACTCAATAAAAGAGTAGCTGTTATTATTGCTGGTGGTGGGATTTGTTGTGTTTAATTTAATTAACCACCCGTCCCCCCCCTTCACACCAGCTCTGTAACTCTTCTTCCTTTATTTTGTTTCCTTTCCTACTAGCCTAGAAGATATGGATATATTCAGAGCCTAGGATCTACAGCTAGGAGAAAGAAAAAAACAAACAAAAACCCTTAGAAATCAGAGTAGTCTTTAAAGGAAGGTGCCAAGAAATTACCATGTGACACATTTCCATTCCACTGGCCCAAACTTAGTCACATGGCCATACCTGGCTGCAATGGAAGCTGAGAAATGTCATCTTCCTGGGTGGCCATTGCTGTGGAAGAGGGGAAGATCAGCTATTGATGGATAACCGAAAGTCTGCTGAGGCATTCGATATGCTCCTGTGACTTAGACCAGTGTCCAGGGGGAAATAAAGCTAATTATGATGCTTTTCTCATGGAGATATAATCATCTTAAATATTCTATAATGGGTTTCCATTTTACTGATTTTTTTAAAAAATATATTTTATTGATTATGCAATTATACTTGTCCCATTCTTTTTTCTCCCCTTTGCCCCCCTCTGCCCAGTACCCCCATTCCTCCAGCAATACCCCTCCTTAGTTCATGTCCATGGGTCATACATGTAAGTTCTTTGGCTTCTCCATTTCCTTTAGAATTCTTAACCTTTCTATCTATTTTGCACCTACCAATTATGCTTCTTGTTTCCGGTACCTCTTCCCCATTCTCCCCATTCTACCTCCCCACTGATAACCCTCCTTGTGATCTCCATTTCTATGATTCCATTCCTGTTCCAGTTGTTTACTTAGTTTGTTTTTGTATTTTTTTTTAGGTTCAGTTGTTGATAGTTGTGAGTTTGTTGTCATTTTACTGTTCATAGTTTTGATCTTCTTCTTTTTCTTAGATAAGTCTCTTTAACATTTCATGTAATAAGGGCTTGGTGATGATGAACTCCTTTAACTTTACCTTATCTGGGAAGCACTTTATCTGCCCTTCCCTTCTAAATGACAGCTTTGCTGGATAGAGTAATCTTGGATGTAGGTCCTTGCTTTTCATCACTTTGAATACTTCTTTCCAACCCCTCCTTACCTGTAAGATTTCTTTTGAGAAATCAGCTGATAGTCTTATGAGAGCTGCTTTGTAGGTAACTCTTCTGTTTTCTTGCTGCTTTTAAGATTCTCTCTTTATCTTTAACCTTTGGCATTTTAACTATGATGTGTCTTGATATGGCCCTCTTTGGGTCCAACTTGTTTGGGACTCTCTGAGCTTTCTGGACTTGTGTTTTATTTCCTTCACCAGATTGGGGAAGTTTTCTTTCATTATTTTTTCAAATAAGTTTTCAATTTCTTGCTCTTCCCCTTCTTCTCTGGCACCCCTATGATTTGGATGTTGGAGTATTAGAAGTTGTCCCAGAGGTTCCTAGGCCTCTCCTCATTTTTTTTTTTTTTTTGAGTTCTTGTTTCTCCATTCTGTTCCAGTTGAGTAATTCTTCCTTTTGTTCCAAATTGTTGATTTGAGTCCTGATTCCCTTCCTTTCACTGTTGGTTCCCTGTATGTTTTTCTTTATTTCACTTTATATAGACTTCACTTCTTCCTTTATTTTGCAACCATACTCAATCATTTCTCTGAGCATCCTGATTACCAGTGTTTTGAACTCTGCATCTGGTAGGTTATCTATCTCCTTGTCACTTAGTTCTTTTTTTGGAGTTTTGACCTATTTTTTCATTTGGGTCATATTTCTTAGTCTCAGCACACCTGTTATGTTGTAAGGGGCGGAACCTTAGGTATTCACCAGGGAAGGTAACCCACTTCTCTGTGTTGTGGCATTGTATGTGGGGGAGGGGTCAGAGAGGGAGCAATGCCCGTTGCTCAGCTCTCACCCTGCTTTCAGTCACTTCCCCCACTTCCCATACATGAATGGCAGCCTTCCAGGTGCTGCCCTGCTTTTGATTCACAGGTGAGTGGGCTTGTGTATGTTCTAGGACCCCGTGGGCCCCTCTAACAGACTTTCCTAAGAGACTAGCAGTTTCTTATGCTGCCACAACTCCCACAGGTTTTTACAGCCAGAGGTTATGAGGCTTTATTTTTCCATCACTGCAATCCTGGGTTGTGCAGTCTGTCCTGGGCTGGGATTGCTCGCTCCCTAGTTGTTCCTCCTGGTTTTTATCCACATGTGAATGTAGGACCACCTACTGTCTTGCCCATCTGGTCCGGCAGCTGCTACCTTACCACGCATCCTCTCTGCCCTGGCTGCCTGTGTCCCTCTACCTCTCCTACCAGTCTGGATGAATGTTTCTTTAACTCCTTGGTTAAAGGAGTTAAACCAAGTGTATAGAACCAAGGAGAACCAACTCCTTGGTTCTATACAGTTCAATTTTCTGACAGTTCTGTTTTTAAATTGGTCGTTATCCTTCTTTTGGTTGTGCGAGGTGGTGAAGCATATCTACCTATGTGTCTATCTTGACTGGAAGTCCAGGGATTCCATTTCACTGATACTCTTTTTTTAAAGATTTTTAAAAATTTTAGTTTTAGAGAGAGGGGAAGGGAGGGAGAAAGAGAGGAGAGAAACATCAATGTGTGGTTGCCTCCCGTGCGCCTACTACTGGGGACCTGGCCCACAACCCAGGCATGTGCCCTGACTGGTTCAATTCAATTCGGAATCGAACCAGTGACCCTTTGGTTTGCATGGCGACACTCAATCCACTGAGCTACACCAGCCAGGTACGTTTAGTTTTTCATTTACTATAAAGCATTTGACTATCCAATTAAAGAGGTTAGGATTTTATCATCATTCAGTCTAGTATTACATTATTCCTTTTTATCGTAATAAGGCCTTAGAATTTGCAATCTGATCTCAACAATCTCACCTCACAACCCCAACTGACATACACTTTGTGCTGGTTTCTTCTTTGTAGTCACAGTTACATGTATTGGTCATCACCTCTAGAATTCTGAGGGTCACAGTGAGATATCTACCACAATCACAGTAACAACAAATATAAAAAACAATGATCACATGTCTGAAAATAGTCTTTTGAATGCAATTGATAGGTCATATGAGAAATGCATGTTAGGTTTTATGAGAAAGAACCATCCTTTCTTTTTTCAGAGTGCCTGTGGCATTTTACATTTCTGCAAGGAAAGTAGCAGGGATCCAATCTCTCTACATTCTCTGAGTCCTTACCAGAATTGGTATTATCACTTAATTTTTTTTACTTTAGCTAATCTGATAACCATGATGTGCTATTTCATTGTGATTTTAATTAGCATTTTCCTAAAGGAAATAAATATATATCTCCAATAAGCACATGAAGACAATATGATTATACCTTCTTTGTCGAAATGTCTGTTTGAATTCTTTGTTCATTTAAAAATTGGGTTATTTATCTTTTTACTGTTGAGTTGTAAAAGTTCCTTATATATTCTGCATGTATGAGTAAATCTCTTAACAGATATATGATTTGCAAATATTTTCTACCATTCTTTGAACTGAGTTTTCACTTTCTTCTTTTTTTCACTTTCTTGGTAATATCATTTGCAGCACAAAGGTTTTTAACTTCAATGAAGTACAATTTATCCATTTTTTTTCTTATCTTAGGTATTTTTTTGTTGTATCTAAGAATTCATTGCCTGACCCAAAGTCACAAATTTACTCCAATATTTTCTTTTAAGAATTTTATAGTTTTAATTCTTATATTTAGGTATATGATCCATTTTGAATTATTTTTTGTCTATGGTGTAAAAGGTTTTTTCCCAGCTTTATTGGGATGTAATCACCATATAACATTGTGTAAGTTTAAGACGTACAATATAGTAATTTGATACACATATGTATTGAGAAATGATTACTACAATAAGGTTGGTTAACACCTCTATCACCTCACATAATTACCATTTTTGTTAGTGATGACATTTAAGATCTAGTCTCCCAGTAACTTTCAAGGAATACATTATCGCTGTCTATAGTCACTATATTATACATTAGATATCCAGAACTTGATCGTATTTCTTATGTGTTTTTCTAAAAGTTTTAAAACCTTACATTTTACATTTAAGTCTGTGATTCATTTGAGTTATTTTTGTCTGTGATTTCACTTGAGTTATTTTAAAGATGTGTCCAGTTGTGCCAGTACCATTTGTTGAACTCAAATAAAATTTTTAGGTTAAAATTTAACCGTCTCATATGTAGTCAGACTTGAAGCTGATTTTCCTTCTGAGAAGAGAGTATATCTGAGATGGAATTTTCCACTTATTAATCTTTTTAAAAGAAAGATTTTATCCATTCATTTTCAGAGAGAGGGAAAGGGAGGGAGAAAGAGAAGGAGAAACATCTATCAGTTGCCTCCCATGTGCGTCCTGACTGGGGACAGAACCTGCAACCCAGGCATGTGCCCCGACAGGGAATTAAACTGGTGACCTTTCATTTTGCTGGACAGTGACCAACCAACTGAGCCACACTGGTCAGGGCTCCACTTATTAGCCTTTAAAGAAGAAAAACAAGTAAGAAGTAGAGGTATTAAGAACCTAAGAAGTAGATGTACCACCTCAGTTTTTCTGTCTGAAAAAAGAAGAAAATACTTTTTGCCAAAATAAAAATATGAGGATTAAAATCAGAAATACCAATTTCTTGTGATAAAGGTACTTTATAATGCCACTTGGCAGACTTAGAAATAGAACAGTGTTTGATTAGATCCATCCCAATAAAGAAAATAGAAAGGACGCTCTCCTTGAAAATGAAAACAGATGTATTATGTAGTTCTAAGGTCTTCAAGCCGAGGTAATGAACCAGTATAAAAAAGTATTGGCTTTTCACATTTCAGGTCTTATTGTCTGGAACCTTGTTCATCTGTGGCTTTTATTAGGTTGTTTGTGAACAGTTGGTGCCACGTATGGTGAAGTTACACCTCATTAACAGAATATAAATTTTCCATGTAGTTTTGTCACCTCTTTTTTTGTAGTTATTTTTCTTTAAGACAAACTTCTGTTTTATGAAAGTTTGGCTTTTCTGTCTTGGGAATCTCTGTTGATACTTTATATTTGTTTTAAATTACCCATCTTCTGTGAAGTTTTGCGGTCATACATTAGACACTTTATACTGTATTGTATTCCTTTAAAAATTTTTGTCATTAGGTTACTCAGTTTAAAAGATATATTTCAAAAAAAATAGTTATGGCATATAACATAAGCCTTTTAAAGTACAACAATCTCCTGTTATCTAGAACAGCAGAATCACTGAGAATTATCTTACATACCATGGGTAGGTTACCAGTGAAATCAGTTGGTTAGTTACAAAGCATATTTGACCATGTGCATAGTACTTTTGCTATGCTCTTTTTAAAATATTTTTTATTGACATACAATTTTATGACTCATGTACCACACAATTTACCCACTTAAAGTGTAGTATTTAGTGGTTCTTAGTATGTTCACAAAGTTGTATAACCATTACCACTAATTACAGAATATTATTCTGTTGATTATTTGTTAGTCCCTTATGGTTTATTTTTTCTAATTTTATGTTTAGTTTATTTCAAAATAGATTACAGGTGGTGTGTAATAAGAGCCATTATAACATAGCCAGTATATAAGAGATCAAAATAATACTAGGAAGGGAGGAATAAATATACTAAAATTTTAAATGCGGAAGCTAAATGTAATATTGCTTTCAAGCAAAGTATGCAAAATCTAAAACTTTGAATCTGTGGTGTCTTATTTTCCATCATGGATCCAAAGTTATGTTCCTAAAAAGTCATATCACATAGCTTTCTCTTTTAAACTCCTTAATTCCTACAGCCAAAAGTCATGTCTCCAGTTAACGTATGATACTTGTTCAAGGTTACGTATATGGAAAGTGGTGGATAGGTAGGGGCTTGCGTGTGGAACATGGCACATCTTTTTATAGCATCAATTTTATGTAAACATTTTATGAAAAAAAATATTTTATATTAATGTGAAGATATTGTTTAATATAGGAAATACAACATTAGACCTGCATACCTTGTTTTATTGCACTTCTCATGTATTTGTTTCTTTTCTTTTTCTTTTTTTGAAAAACAAATTGGAGGTTTGTGGCAACCCTTCATCAAGAAAGTCTATTATCATTTTCTCAACAGCGTTTGCTCTCTTTGGGTCTCTGTGTCACATTTTGGTAATAGTCACAATATTTCAAATTTTTTCATTATTATTATACATGTTCGTTATGGTGATCTGTGATCAGTGATCTTTGATGTTACTTCTGTAACTGTTTTGGGGTGCTGCACACCATGCTCATATACGCAGTGAATTTATATTGATAAATGTTGTGTTTTGACTGCTCCACTGACTAGCTGTTCCTCCATTGCTCTCCCTCTTCTCAGTCCTGCCTATTCCCTGAGACACAACAATATTGAAATTAGGCTAATTAATAACCCTACAGTGGCCTCTAAATGTTCAAGTGAAAGGAAGAGTCTTATTTCTCACTTTACAAGGTCTGTCTGCAAGGTATCCAGCCATCTAATATGAAAAACAGAGGCATTTACTGAAGAAGATACAAGATACAAGAAACATTGTACATAGGACAATGATGCCTCAGTCCCCGTCAAAGTAGGTACCATGGGATCTCACACAGTTCTCCTAATCGCCATCAGCTGCACCATTGTATTTTCCTGAATCTCGTCAATGGTCTGAAATCTCTTCCCTTTCAAAGGTGATTTTAGTTTTGGGAAAAGCCAGAAATCGCAGGACACCAAAACTGGACTGTAGGGGGCTGAGTCACCTGGGTGATTTGATGTTTTGCCAAAAAACTCTACACGAGATGTGATGCATGAGTGGGTGCATTGTTGTGATGAAGCTGCCAATCACCAGTTGCCCATAGCTGTGGCCTTCTGAGTCATCCAAATAATTTCTGTGGAGGAACTTACAAGCTTAATGCAAAATTTAATGCAGATTCGTTGCTCTATCCACTTAGTCATTTTGAATGTGATGGCCACACAGTACATATGCTTACGCAAGGGCATCTATCACCCCCACTGACTAGTACAGTGAAGTCTTCACTGTTCATGCATGTACATTCTAGTCTACTCTCCATGACTGCCAGGTTACATCAATGCTGCATAAATTGTTCTGGTTATATTAACAATGGTTGGACTTTTTCCGGACAGATCTCATATATGAAAAGCTGGAAATGATTAAACTTAGTGACGAAGGCATGTTGAAAGCCAAGATAGGTTGAAAACTAGGCTTCTTGTGCCAAACAGTTAGCCAAGTTGGTGGCTACACTAAACAACAGGTTTTCAGTGTATCAGAAATAGCCTTTTGTTGGAAGAAGATGCCATCTAGGACCTTCGTGGCTGTGAAGTCAGTGCCTTGCTTCAAAGCTTCAAAGAACAGGCTGACTCTCTTGTTAGGGGCTAGTGCAGCTGATGACTTTAAGTTGAAGCCAATGCTCACTTACCATTATGAAAATGCTAGGGCCCTTAATAATTATGCTAAATCTACTTTGCCTGTATTCTAGAAATGGAACAACAAAACCTGGAAGATAGCACAGCTGCTTACAGCATGGCTTACTGAATATTTTAAGCCAATTGTTGAGACCTACAGCTCAAAAAAAAAAAAAAAGATTCCTTTTAAAATGTCACTGTTCATTGACAATGTACCTGATCACCTAAAAGCTCTGATGAAGATGTACAATGAGATGAATGTTGTTTCACAGCATTCATTCTGTAGCCCAGGGTCAAGTAATAATTTTGACTTTGAAACCTTATTATTTAAGAAATACATTTTTTAAAGCTATAGCTGCCATAGACAGTGATTCCTATGATGGGTCAGGGCAAGGTAAATTGAAAAACTTCTGGAAACAAGTCACCATTGTAGATGCCATTAAGAACATTCATCATTCATAGAAAGAGGTAAAAATATTTACATGAACAGAAGTTTGGAAGAAGTTGATTCAAACCCTCATGGATGACTTTGAGGGGTTCGATACTGAAATGGAGGAAATAACTGAAACAATGGTGGACATAGCAAGAGAACTAGAATTAAAAGTAGAATGTGAAGATATGGCTGAGTTGCTGCAAGTTCACGATAAAACTTTAATGAATGAAGAGTTGCTTCTTATGGAAAAGCAAAGAGAATGGCTTCTTGAGGTAGACCCTTCTCCTGGTGAAGACTTCAGTGGAGAAAGTAACTACAGATATGGTGGAAATGTATATACATAGACGTATATAATTTTAGGAAAAATGGAGTTTTTCGTACTTATTTTGTCTTCAGTGCATTGTGGTTAGGCTTCTTGCACCCACCAGAGCACTGAAATTGCTCTTGCAAGGTCAGCAGTGACCCAGTTTCCAAATCCGACGTATGTTCTCTCCTCGCACCTCCACTGCTATTTTTTTGGAGCTCTCTGCTGCATGTGATACTGTTATAACTTTTCAACATTTGAAGTGCTTTATTTTCTTATTTCTGAAACAGTGCACTGTTTCATAGCGCCTCATGGCAACCATCACATCACCACATGCTTCTCTTCCTCTGACTACATCTTACATTTTTGGTGGTATCCCCAGGTTGTGTCTTCAGCTCCCACTCTTCTCTGCACTGCACTGGGGCATCTTAGCCACTCTCCCTGTTTCTGTTCTCTGACCATAATCACCATACTGAGGTCCTTACTACAGTCCTCTTGAACGTGTATCCTTCTTATCTTTGTGGCTGTCTGTTCGGCATTGCCACCAGGAAAGTTTGCAGCTTTATAAACTCTATGTGTCTGAAATGAAATTCCCCTTCTTTCCTGCTGCATTCTTCTCAGTTACTCTTCTCAGTTATTCTCTCTCTCTCATTTTGTGAAACCACCATCTAGTTAATCACTGAATTTAGAAACCTTAGCAATTCTCCATGATGCTTCTTCCTCACTTATCCCCTTCAAATTAACCAAGATTCTCAATTTTATTTCCAGTTATTTTACAAATTAATTTCATTATTCCAAAGCTATTGCCTTTTCTCTCCAGTAATGAAGGGTGGAGAGTAGAGAAATTAACACTGTCCAGCCCAGTGACTTCATTTTGAACCTCAGGCTATAATTCAGCATCACATCAACATCAGTTATGTGGGCATATATCACACATTAAATATTTGAATATTTGTGTTATCTTCTGTTCCTGACATTTCAGAGACCACTCTATCTTTTTGCTCATCTACCCATACACTATTTCTTGATTTCTCTGCTTACCTAAACTTCCCTAGAATGCTCTGGATTGCCCTATACCTAGAGAGACTTGGGTCTTTAACAGAGCCACATGGCATCTCCGTTAGGGACTGTTCTCCAGACCTTCTCTCACCTTCAGCAGACCCGTACTGGAGTGGCAGGCAGAGGCCTCTGTTGTGTCCAGGAGCCCTGTGTTCTCTTGGATGTCCCAGAGCCTGCACTGGAATTGGGGGCTGTTTCATTTTTTTTTCTGGGTTGGGCAGGGAACAGGGCTGCCTAGTTGGCTGTGTCTGTATGTTCCATGTCATGGCTCACTGGTGATTCCGTGGGAGGAAGGAGTTCACTTTAAGGAAGGTTGCTATATTTTTGTCATTAATGTTGTTCTCTGTCCTTTTACATATATTTCAGAGAGAAATTCTTTCACCAATAATTACTGCAAGGTTTTCTATGTCCCTTCAGTCCCTCAGTGCCCATCCCTCTCTAAAAGAGACCCTGGTAAATATTGTCATTTACATACTTATTTTTATTCTCCTCCTCATGTCACAGAGGATTTGAAATATTATACAGCTGTGAGACCTGACAGATGTTAAATTTCATTTCTCTTGTAGGCAGAATTTTTTTTTTAAACATGGAAATGGAGTGACAGGATCTTATTTAGAGAACCCGAGGGACGCCTCCTGCCTTCAGAGATGATTAAAAATGAAAGACAGTGCCTGCTTGTGATTAATCTGTGTTTACTTGAGTAGATGCATTTTTGATTGTCTATTGTCTAGGGTTAAAAAGGTATCAAAGCAGTGACTGTATTCTTTGAAAAGCTGAGGTCTGTGTCCAAACTTAAGGCCAAACTATGTGAAAATAAGCCATTCAAAGACCTGTTTTTTCTTAGAAATAAATGAGCTTTGCCAGTAGATTCCATGGTTGCTTGCAGGGATATTTTACTCTATTATAAGGCTTTCCAACTTGAGGTTAATTATTCCTTTTAGGAAGTTCCAACTTCTTGGAAGAAATAAACATTTCATCTTGAGAAGAAAGCTTATTAAGCTATTTGTTGAATATCTAACATGAACGCTTTGATGACGAAAAAAAGATGCATTTTTGAGAACAAGACTTTTTATAAAGAGGAGGTCTTTGGTAACGTGCTTAGTAGTGACATTAGTTAACTAGTGGGAAAGAGCAGCTATTTGAGGAATGGAGAGAGGCAAGCCAGGAAATGGGAAGGAATGAGGAAGGTAGGAAGGTCCCCAAGATCACATTCTGTCATTCTTCCTAGTGAGACCTGCTGGAGCCTGTTTTCTCTGAAACCAAGATCTTCCATTCTCTTTCAAGTGCAAGTGCCGGTTTCGCTCTTCATAGAAAATGAGTTCGTTGTTGTACGTGACATCATGTTGATTTTCCCCCTTAAGGGACAGATAATTAGAACTCTGACAAAGAAAAAATTCTGTGTTCTTTTTTTTTTTATAGACAATCTGTTTCCGAACCATCAAGTGAAATTCAGCGTTAATCTTCAGAGTAAATGAAGATTAGTTAGCATGTATTGAGCCCTGAGTTTCATGTTCATGACAAGTGTCTCATAAGGGAAGATGCTGGCCATCATTCCTCTTCAGAAGGAAATCGTTGATAAGAAACCGTGTTTGAGAAGTAAGGGCTATGGCAGCATCAGGAGCTGGAGGACAGCTGAGCCTCCAGGACAGCGAGGGCAACCGGGCGACTGGGTTTCATTGCATGTTTGTGTATTTCCCTCCCCCCAGAGCAATTAAGGAAAATATTCACTCTTTAAAAGCATGTTAAGTCCCGACAGAGATAGTCCAATGAAAAGAGACACCAGTGAGAGAGCTTCCCTCATTCTTATCTTTTTTTTCCCCTCAAAGAAAATCCTTATAGTTGAATAATCCATTGATTCAGGATACAGTGGGCTGGTAATTTTTTCTTGACTTCATTCATCCAAAGATACATATAACATATATGTATATATACACATACATCTTTGTATGTGTAACATTCATACAAAGATACAAATGCAAAAAGTCAGACCCTTTTGCTGCAAACCCCAGCTCATCCTGTTTAAACAAACTGGGTGGAAGGATCCCAATCTCTCACTTGCTGTCAGTCAGCAACTATGCTTTTGATATTGTACTTTTCCAATTGCATTCTGTGGACAGTTAGTCATCTCTAAAGGTACTTCAGGTGATTTATTGTAGAATTTGTTTATAATACAATGGTATCTTTATTTTATTTGGGGTTCAACAAAATCAATGTCATTTCCCTAATTGACGGAAAACAAATGTTCTTTAGGGCCCTGTATTAGTTTCCTGTGGCTGCTGTTACAAATTACCATTAACGTGGCAGCTTAAAACAATAGAAATCTATCCTCTTGCAGTTCTGGAGGCCACATGCCTGAAATCAAGATGGTGGTAAGGTTGCGCTCCCAGTGAATGCTCTAGGGGACCCCCTGTTCTTTGCCGATTCTAGCATCTGGCATTGCTTGGCATTCCTTGGCTCGTGGCTGCATCACTCCAGTCTTTGCCTCCTCCTCCTAAATACTCTCTCTGATTACATTTAGGACCCACTAGATCCCTTTTCTCAAAATTCTTAATTTAATCACATCTTTTACCTTATAAGATAATATTCACAGGTTCTGTGGATTAGGACATGGACGAATCTCTTTTGGGGCCATCATGTAGCCCACCACAGGTACTTTGTCTTTTCATGTTAGTCTATAAGATTTAGAATGTTCAATCTATCTATTCTACATGCATTAAGAATATATCATCATAATCCTTCTAAAATTCTGGTTAGATCTAGAGGTGAAAATATGAACATTTGCTTTTCTAATAATCAACCTAGATTTAATTATTTGTGCTGTAGACTGCACTAGTGAAATAAAAACTAGAAAACGTGACAGGGAAGATAATTCCAATATTATGTATATTTGACCTATGTCAACAATAAACATAAAATATTAAAACCATTAGCCTTTAAAAATCATTTTTAACATCATTTACATAACTGGAAAGTACTGAATGGTAAGGTGTACGTTGGGGTTATGTTAAATGGATATTGGAAACAACTTATTTGGGGTTGAAATTTTATCAGTGAAATAATCCATAGATTTCATTTGTTATGAGAGAGTTAGCTAGAGTTTTTTTGATACAAAGTATTCGTGAAACTAAAGATAGTTTATACTGAGTTTATTTGCAATTTAATTCATTTTGACAGATGCCAACAAACACTTCTTCTTTTTATAAAATTCAGAAAAAGAGCATGTGATGTCAAACTTTAATTAACCTTTTTCCCTCTGTAGCTGGACTTTCCCTACACACACAGGTATTTATGTTATAACTACAAATCTGCATACATTCGTTACTGTCAGCAGTGTCAAGTTCATATGTACCCAGATAGTAAGGTTTAGTAAGGCTTGCTGAATTTTCTTTCTTTAAATTATATTTTATTGATTACGCTATTACAGTTGTCTCAATTTTTTACCCTTTGCCCCCTCCACCCAGTACCCCCACTCCCTCAGGCAATTCCCACACCATTGCTCATGTCTATGGGTCATGCATATGGGTTCTTTGGCTACTCCATTTCCTATACTGTACTTTACATCCCCATAGCTATTCTGTAACTACCTATTTGTACTTCTTAATCCCCTCATCTCTTCACCCATTCCCCCATCCCCCTCCCATCTGGCAACAAGCAAAATGCTGTCTGTACCCATAATTCTGCCTGTTTTCTTGTTTGCTTAGTTTGTTTTTAAGGTTCAATCGTTGATAGATATGTATTTATTGCCATTTTATTGTCCATAGTTTTAATCTTCTTTTTCATAAATAAGTCCCTTTAACCTTTCATATAATAATGGTTTGGTGATGATGAACTCCTTTAGTTTTTTCTAGTCTGGGAAACCCTTTATCTGCCCTTCAATGGTAAATGATAGCTTTGCTGGGCAGAGCAACCTTGCCTGTAGGTCCCTGCTTTTCATGATTTTGGATATTTCTTGCTGACCCCTTCTTTGTGGCTTTGTGGGGGGAAGGTTCAGAAAAGGGACATGGGCCTCTGCCTGCCTTTCTGTCTGGGAGAAAGCTGTCCTCTAGCTCTTGCCTAGATACCAGATATTTCAGTTTCTTCCTGTATGTCAATGGTGCCTTTTAAGCTGCTATCCCAGTGCTGGAGCTCAGAGGGAGTGAGTCTGAGTAAGTCTGGGTGTGGGTTCTTTAAGAGGAACTGCTTGGGACCCCAGAATTTTCTTCCGCCAACTCAGTCCCTGCTGGTTTTTGCAGCCAGAAGTTATGGGGACCTATCTTCCTGGTACTGGAACCCTGGACTGGGGGTCCTGCTGTGGGGCTGGCACTCCTTGCCCCCGAGATATTCTTGAATTTTTATCCACCACGTGTGGATGTGGGACCAGCCTGTTCCGTGTGTCTGCCACTCGTACCACCCTGGATGGATGTGGTTTCTTTAATTCCATAGTTGTTGGACTTCCATTCAATTTAATTTCATATGGTTCTGAGTAATGGTTGTTCTATATTTTAGTGGTAATTTTGATGCGATTGTGTGAGGAGATGAGCTGTGTGTACTATGCTGCCATCCTGACTGGCAGTTCCTGCTGGCCGGTTTGCTGAATTTTCAGGTGGTCTTTGCATGCTAGGTAGGCAGTGCCAAATTATTTAAATAGATCTCTCTCTCAGACCTTAGAAATGTCTTCTGTGTATAAACCAGATACATGTCTTAACCCCATAATGGGGTTCAGTTCATTTAAAAATGAGGACTGAGGCCTGGAGTAGAGTTACTCTTGTTGCCTGTGTTTACCTAAAATTCAGAGAGCTCAATTTTAAGGAGCCAGAGACAGTTGGTACACCTCTGGGAACTGTCCTCAGACTGTCCTTGGCCGGGTAGTGTTTTCTGCTTACTTCTGTATAGGACTAAAGGTGCTGGAGTGTACAATGCAAGGTGTTTTTAGGATGTACCTGTTTGAATGTATATAAGAAAAAGTGAAAGATAAGTGTAGAACCAGTCACTGAATTTTAATCATAAAAGGCCTTGAATACCAGGCTTAGAAATTTGGGTTTTCTTCTTTTTCTGATCTTCTTCCTCTCATTTACTCTTTCCCGCTATTAATTTCATCTTACATGGCAATAGATTTACTTAGATTATTTTTGTAGTTGATTGTTCAGTAGTAACATTCTGTCTATAATTTTAAACACATTTTTGAAACTAGTAAAAGTGTATTTTGGTGTTTGATTCTAAATTTCCTATCCTTTACGTGGCCAAAAGTAACAGACAAAAAATCCTGGATTTTGAATTTTAACTTTCAACCTACTTAAAAAAAAAAGGTTATATTCTTGATGTTAAAAGTCTTTTAAAAAATGCCTTTTCTTTTCAGATGAAATATGGAAATTTTGCTTGCAAAGGATCATGTTTTTTTCTCTCTAATTATGTTCTTTAAAATTTTGATAGTGTGGACCTTGAAAAGTATACTACCATAATTCTTAAATGTACTCAATACTTTTCATAAAATTCAACACATTTATCTTTAGCCCCAGCAGTCCATAGGACTTAAACCATTATTTGTAAAATTAACGGGTTCATAATTTAAAAACAAACAAACAAACCCAAACTCCTGCTTTGACATACAACTGAAATTGTTCTATTTGTGTTTCTGGTTGGATCATCAAGATTAGACTCTGTGGCTAAGTGGTATGATTGAAATGGCTGCCTTAAAAATACGATGCAAAACCCCAGCCTTCTCTTGCCTTTTGTCTTACAGCTGGGATCATATCGTTTTCTGAACTTCACATGTATAATAGTCCTGACTTGTGGGGATTCCATTCATTTATATTCTATTGTTTATTCATTCATTCTTTTATATTGAGTATCTATTCTGTGCCAGTCCTCTGAATACAGAAATGAAAGGCATGATTCCTGCCCTTGTAGAGGTTACAGGCTTGTGGGAGAGGCAGGCATATAAACAAGTAACTATAGCTATTATAGTGGTAAGACAAAACCCTGCTTGTGGCTTAAACTCTCTGTCCACATCCCCCAGCTGATTATTTTCTTCTCTGGATCTTTTCTCCTTGTCTCTCAACCTCCTTTTCAGATAACCGCATATATATAGCTTGCTTACTCTTTCCTGCTTTCCCGTTTCCCTGTTTTGGTTATGAAAGCATTTTCCTGCAACTGCAGGACACTTTTGGTAGCCCTCTCCAATATCCCACCTTTTCCTTTTAATATTAACAAAGAAAAATAATGTGTCTTCTTATATGTGAGGCATTTACGCTATTGCAGTTGATATGAAGAATGGCAGAGCCCACCATCCTAAGAGGAAAATTATCCAAATTATATAATGTGGACTTTTTATAGCTTATGCAACCAGGTATGTATATATATGTATGTAAATGTACATATGTATATAAATATACATACTTTACATACATACATACATATATACACAATAAGTAAAGCAGTGCCTCCATTTTAGGACAGATAGCTTTCAGAGCAGCTTCAAGTGCAATGAATCAGAGTAGTCTTACATCTTTATTGTTAGATTTGCTTTTATAGTGAAAGACTGTATATTGCCCTTAGAAAGGGGGGAGTTTCTCTCTTAATTTCATGTCTTATATTTTGAATACAAATACAAGTCTTAAGGGAGAGTTTGCTAAACAGTGAGGCACAGGTAAATAAAATTTACGATTGTCTATATAGGTGGCATTAATTCATCTTTAAATTCTTAATGAATTACTGAAAGCTTGAGATACAGTGCTAACTCTCTGAGCTTGGGCACATCGGTTTCTCCCTCTGTGATAAGGGGTTAGTGTGACAGATATTTGTTTTGTTGACTCAGCTTCCATTCCTCTCTATTCTTGGGGGACTTGCTGCTTTCCCATATTTGGTCCTCATTGTTCATGTGGGTCCAACCCAGTTCAGTCCCTTTTTTCCAGAGATATGCATGTGAACCAGGTCAATTAATCACTGTCTCCCCTGGCCGCTGTGGTTGGTTAGGATCAGTAGGCCGCCCGGGCTGGATGATCAGAAGTCAACTTCTGGGCTCTGTCTGAAACAGTTGAGAAGATGCCCCCCTCCCCCAGTAAGTTCCCTAAGGTAGAAGGGAAAGCTGGAATTGTGGGGAACCTCCACATGGGGAGGGCTAGAGGCAGAGCCTGTAGAGAGGAAAGCAGATCCAGCAGAAATCTAGATCTACCACTGTCTTCAGACGTTTGCCCAATAAAGGCTTTTTTGTTGTTGTTGTTGTTTATCTTAAGCTGGTTTGAATTGTCCTTTATTCTTCCACATGCAAATGGCAGGTTCCAGCCTAGTTCAGCTGGGATAGTTAACCTCCAAGGCTTTTCTGTTTTCCAACTTCCTGTATTCCTTGCAAGTTAGATGACTGTGACTGAATGAGGTCAGACAAATAGTAACTGGATATTCTCAAAAGGAGCAACTTCTCCATCTGAGAAATTTCAGTGAAAGGGTCAAGAATAGTTATTCTACATTTTGACTTCATTTATCTTTATTTTGTAGTATAGTTCACCTTCTATGACTGTTATCTACCCATGGTATAGTTGCATCTACTCCTACTGGAGTCTGCACAGTAGAACAAAAGAGAACAAAAAGCCAAATTCTGCTTGGTTTTATAAGTGTAACTTTTTAAGAATATTACATGAGAATGGAGAAAAAGAAAATACCTGCAGGATGCCTGATGAAACTCTAAGGAATCCGTGAGAGGGTTCGTGAGGCAGTGAGTGGGGTGGGTACAGTAACATGGTACACAGTCAGGAAGTAACATGGTCATGGAAGCCTCAGGTAAGAGTCCTGGCTCCAACCTCCTTTAGCTGTAACTTTGATAAAATCAAGTAAACTTCCCTCATCTTTCAAATGTTTGGGTCATTGTGAGAATGATGCGGTATAATGTGCATGAAGGTTTTAGGTGTAAAATCTCATGACGGCTGAAATCATTTAGGAATGAGAGCCTAGCTTACTCAGTGAGTTTTATTGATGCATTTGTGACAGAAGAAACGCATTGGGAAATATTGGGAAATAAGATCAGATTTGGAGATAGTTTCAGATTTTAAAATCCTATGTGAGGAGTTTAAACTTGTTTAAAGAAGTGTTGGTCACCACTTCCAGGTGCCTCCCCCCCAGATTAGTTGTTAAACTTTGTTCCTTTCTCTTGGTTCAAGTACAGACTCTTAACTCACCTTATGTTTGCCAGTCTTCCATATCTAACATCCTGTTGCCACATTTATCTTCCTAAAAATAATATACTCTAATTACACAATGAAGGCAGCTGGATGTGGTGACCCATAGGATATAGAGAATGAAAGACAGGATTGAGTAAAACTGTATCTGGGAGATGGAACATCGGTGGAATTATTAACACAGGGAGGCTGATTGGTAAGGGCCCACAGTGAGGTGATAATACGCCCAGCTGGAATCACTGCCTAGGAAGTCGCAGATTTAGGTATAGCACTTCGATAGTGGAAGGCGTGGAATCCCTGTATAGATTTAGAAGTTATAAAGTCATTGAACTTTGTATCTCAAAGTGTCCTGTGTTACTCAGTTTGGGCTGCCATAACAAAATACCACTGATTCATAGCTTAAGCAGTAAACATTTATTTCTGCAATGCTGAAGGCTGTGAAGTTCAGGATCAAGGTGCTGGCAGATTCAGTGTCTGAGTGAGGGCCCTCTTCCTGGTTTGCAGACAGCTGCTTTCTTGCTGTATCCTCATACAGTGGAGAGAGAGAGAAAGCAAACTCTCTAGTGACGCCAGTGGGGGATCTAATCTCATTTATGAGGGGCTTTACCCTTGTGACCTAATTATATCCCAAAGCCCCTGCCTCCAGAAAGCGTCACATTGGCGATTAGGGCTTCAACATATGAATTTATTGGGACATAAGTATTTAGTTAATAGCAGGTTCTTTTACTTATTTATTTTTTTAGGGGCAAAGGTAGTTTTTATTTACAGGAGAAATGAAAATAGCAACAAAACTGCTACTGTTACACAATGCAATTAGTGGTGGTGCAATTACTTTGGACATTTAGTCAATGAAAAAAAATGACCTGGGTTCTTTTTTTTCCACAAAAACATTTTCCATTCATATGTCTATACTTACACTGGACATAGTCACAAATGAAAATATACAACGTACCTGTGTGTATGCATTGCTACAGAGTTATAGAGCTGTTCTTTTTCTGTTGTTTATTTTAAACTTTGACAGTAGATTGCTGATTCACTTCGATCCAAATCAATTATTACTCTATGTTGTCATTTATCTACCTAAACCTTTTATCTTACAGTTCCTCCTAACTCTAATCCATTCTTCTCCATATATCGGCTTTAAATATATACTTGGAGGCTGACTCAAAATAGCCATTAAGAGTGAAAATCCTTCCTTTGGGTGGTGATTGCATAGTAATCATTTCATTTATAGCCATGGAGTAGTAGAGGTTGCACAGCAAATACAGAATGTTTTCAGCCACCACTGAAATATCAACTATAAAGCTGTAAAATTTTGTCCAAGTGTATCAAACTTCATTTTTCAATCCTTCTAGCCAAGTTTACAGAAGATTAATTAAACATTAGGAAAATGAAAATTAATACAAGCCTTTAATTAATGGATTTAATTGCAAGATTAAGAAAATAAACATGTTTTCAGATATTTTCTAATTTTTGTTCAAAATAAAGTTTTTATTTTGCAATAGTTTTTTTCTAGGCTTTTGTAGATTAGCGGATATATTGCTGGTTTTGTGTTTATGGCTAAAAACTAGCCTGCCCAAAGTAAAAACTATCCAGACTTAATTAAACCAACTTTTTGTTTTGTTTGAATTTAATTTCTTGGAAATAAGCAAATTTCTGTTGTGACAGAGGTTATGTAGAACCCAAGGACTATTATGTTTTTCTCTGTTTCATAGCAGGTTCTTAACATATCATTTAGCTTTGGTGTGTGTGTGTTTGTGTGTGTGTGTGTGTGTGTGTGTGTTTCCTTTTTTTTTTTCAGATAAGAGGTTGGATCAAAGCGCACTGTTAGGAACACAGGTAAGAATATAATCTTTACTTGCCGACTCCAAGGCAATTGTTCTTTCTTCTCTACCATATAATCTCCCTGTGACATCGACCCAGAGATTACAGTGGGAGCTGTACTGATAGAGTAAGGAATAGAAGGAAGATAAAATATGTAACTCAGCAGAATATAGTGTCATATCCTATTTTTGCTAAACAAAACTCTGAAGATACTGATAGCTTTGACATGATAAAGCTATCATTATTGGGGCCATTCAGATCAAGTGTGTGACAAGGAAAAGATGGCTTGTTAAGTGCTTAGCAACTGATATAAAAAAATTCTAACATTCTTATTCTCATGCCAACTGATCTTACAGACATTATAGTGTAATTATTTGTTTAGAATGTGAGTTTTGATACCAAACAATCCTGCATTCGATTTCTGCTCCATTATTTGCTGTCTGGGAAGACTTTGAGTTCCAGTTTTCTAATCTGTAAAGAGACAGTAACAACTACCCCATAGGGTAGTTGTATGTTTTGAGGATTATATTACTTTCCTGCTACTGCTATAACAAATTACCAAAAATTTAGTGACTTGCAACAACACAAGTTTATTATTACAGTTTTGGAGGTCAGACTTCTGAAAACAGGGCTAATCAAGGTGTTGCCAAGCCTGTGTTTTTTTTAAGGCTTTAGGGGAGAATCTACGCCTCGCCTTTTCCAGCTTCTAGAGACTGCTCACATTCCGTGTCTCAAGGCCCCGCTTCCGGTGATGGCATCATTACAAATTGTGCTTCTGTTGTCACATTACCTGTGACTCTGATAGTTCTGCCTCCTTCTTTGAAAGACCCCTGTGAGTACTTTGGGCCCACTCAGGTAATCCCGTATGATCTTCCCATTTCAAGATCCTTAACGTCATCACGTCTGTGTAATCCCATCTGTCATGTAAGGGAACATATTCACAGGTGCCAGGGATTGGGATGTGGACATCTTTGGGGCATCATTGTCCTGCCTACCATACTGATCATGAGGATACTAATGAAGATGATGAGGAATAGTAGCTACTACCATTTATATTGCATTTGCTTCCCAAATTACTTCTAGTATTTTGTCAAAGAAAATAAGCTCTTCTATTCTAAAACATGTAAGAAGAGTAAGGCTGGCCTAAGGAGGGAATTGAACTTCTGATTTGATAAAAGCTTATGTTTTTTATATTTTTATTTTTCAATTATAGTTTACATTGATCATTATTTTGTGTTATTCAGGTGTACAGCATAATGATTAGACAATCGTGTACTTTACACAGTGATCCCCCTGATACTTCCAGTACCCACCTGGCACCATACATAGTTATTTCAACCTGCAGTCAAAAATGGCTTTCTCGCCCTGGCTGCTATGGCTCAGTGGATTAAGCGCTGAACTGCAAACCAAAGGGTTGCTGGTTTGATTCCCAGTCAGGGCACATGCCTGGGTTGAGGGCCAGGTCCCATTACGGGGCGCTCGAGAGACAACCACACATTGATGTTTCTCTCCCTCTCTTTCCTCCTCCCTTCCCCTCTCTAAAAATAAATAAATAAGATCTTTAAAAAACAACAACAACAACAACAACAAAACCCGGCTTCCTTGACAAGGCTGCCCGGAAACCCCTGGAATGTTTTACATTAGTCATCCTTTTGAT
>PVJD01005792.1:0-109099 GCA_004026545.1 Mormoops blainvillei
CCACTCTAGAGGTGTTCGAGCAACAGTTGCTCAATCGGAGATGGTTATCTCCTATGCACGCAGAAAGCTCTCGGGGCTAAGAATTATTAGCCATATTATACAGAGGTCAGGTCACTTGACTAAGACAGTAAGTGGGGTATTGGGATTCAAACCAACTCTAGCATACTGATCTTTCTGGAAATCCAGAGGTAGTTTTGTTTGTTTGTTTTTTCGTTTTGTTTTTTTAGAAGTGTGGGAATTCAATTTTAGGTAGGGGATATTATACTTTTTGAAGTGTCACCAGTTCAAGATGGTGTATAGCTGGCTTTAGTCAAGGGTTGAGATATTACATCATAGCTTATTGTAGGATGCCATAAAGTTGAAAGGGAGTCCCTTTCTTAAAATTTCCTTGACCAGTTTGACCTCACAGAATTCTCTCTGGTTCTTCCTTCCACTTGGTTTCCTGCTTTATCCTGTCAGGTAGCCCAGACCCTCCTCTTTCCTTCAGCAAATTCTTATTCATAGCTTCTGTTGAGCACTTTCCATTTTTGTCTGCTTCCCCAGTCAGCCTGGACTCCCCACGTGGCCCTCTCTCCAGGCAAAATGACCTGCTAAGACAGCTCGTTTCTGAAACGATCTCTGTCACTAGCTCCTAAGCCAGGGTGGAAGGCGGAGCAGAGAGGTGTGTATGGAGCGGAGTCCCGGAGGAGAGATGGGAGACGGCACCCAGGCTCAGGCGGAAGGGCTGCTGCGCCGTGAGCCCCTCTAACTGAGAGGGGAGGAGGGCAGCGGAGAGCGGCCACGGGGGCAGAAGAAGAAAGGCTGTTCCTGCTCTCATTCTGTGAGGCTGGGAGGCCAGGCGGCAGGCCCGTTTTCCTTTCGGCTCAGCCTTGGTGCATCCCGTGGTGGGAGAACATAGTCGCTGAGGGCCAGCCTGCAGCGCGGGGCTGCCTGACTATAAATCCCCACTCCACCACTCAGCGGCTGTGTGGCTTTCTGGCATGTTGGCCCGACTCTCTGCATTTGTAAAATAAGAATAACCATAGCGCCTGTCTTGTAGAGCTGATGGGCGTATTAAATGAGAAAACTATGAAGTGCATAGAACCATGAACATAATATCTCCAGTGCTCAGTAAAAGCCAGCAAGTATCACGGTAAGAGAAGTGCCCTCTTAAAGTACCCAGAGAGGGCGACACATCTATGGCCCAGCACAACTCGACTGGGCAGTAGAGTAAGATTAATGCTATTTAAGAGCATGTGACGCTGCATGAGCTGCTTAACCTACTCAAGGCTCAGTTTCCCCATCTGTAAGGTAGAGGGATTACACTGACCTCATGGGGGCTCTTCAGGGCATAGAGGACAATGACATTTACTATAAAGAGGATAGCACAGTGGCACAATTAAGTCACTCCTTGTCCAGGAAGTTGCCTCAACTGCCAGGCCGGTCTCTCTTATTCTCTCTCTTTTTTAAAGATTTTATGTATTTATTCTTAGAAAGAGGAGAAGGGAGGGAGAGAAACATCGACTGATTGCCTCTCATATGCATCTCAATCAGTGACTGAACCCAAAGCCCAAGCATGTGCCCTGAGCGGGAATCAAACTAGCAACATTCCGCTTTGTGGGACTGCGCCCAACCAACTGAGCTACACCTGTCAGGGGAGATCCCTCTCATTCCTGACCTTCAACAACCAGCCTTTGGGGATTGAAAACACCGGCAATAATAAGCTGTGAATGCCTCTCTTGCCTTTATCTTTTTCCCATATTTCCCCCTGAACTCTCAATTGATTTTATGAACCAACTAAAATTGAATAAAATAAAATGGAAGCAATAATAAATATACTTTCAAAATAATAATGCTTATAACCAGCTGACTGGATAAACTGGGCTTGCCAGAGGGCAGACAGAACCCATTTCATTCTTTTTCTCCTTGCCCATCCAGCATTCCCTTTGGCCCTCTTCCCTACTCTGGGGCGAAATCTCAGGGGAAATTAATATAGTGGAATCATTTTGCAATTTATAAATGCATCAAAGTAAAACATTGTACACCTTAAACTTACACAATGCTATATGTCAATTACATCTCAATAAAGCCAGGGATGGGGAGGAACTACAAAGATTTCACGGGGTTAAAACTTTGCCCATTCCCCAAATACAGCCTTGTAGCAGGTAAAGGAATGTGGTCAATTTCTCTTTGTCTCTTACTCCACCTCCTCCCCCACTCACTAGTCGCTGATTATGAACCTTCAAGGTCCAGCACAGGGGGACCTGAGGGGGAACTGGAGGAAAGAACTTAAGCGAAGCATGTGTAAAAGGGCACTGGTGCTCTGTGGCATGGCAGATACCCACAGCTAACTCGTGGTCTCCTGGAGCTGTGGCTGTCTCTTTATTTTTATTGTTTTTGTATCCTCACCCAAGGACATTTTTTTTTTCCATTGCTTTTAAAGAGAGAGAGGAAGGGAGAGAGAGAAACATCGATGTGAAAGAGGAGCATCAGCTGGTTGCCTCTTGTATGTGCCTGAACAGGGGACCAGGGATGGAGGATTGAACCAACAGCCTAGGTGTGGGCCCCGACTAGAAATTGAACCTGCAACCTTTCAGTTCCCGGACAATGTTCCAACTCACTGAGCCACACCAGCCAGGGCTGTAGCTGTCTCTTTAGAAAACTTCCTGCTGTCACCTTCAAAGCCAGCTCTTCTGTCGTAGGCAATGCCCCTCGCTCACTGCATAGAACTCGCCCCGCAGCTCTGACTCCCAGCAGCCAACTCTCCCATGAAGGTAAATGGACAACTATCGTTTGCACACCCTCTTGCATTTTTCCAGTTCCTACAGTATGAACCCAAGCTTCCCAAGGAAGACTCTATAATGCAACATTTTCCAGCTCCCTTGGTGCTAAGGTATGGACATGTGACAGAGGTTTTGCTGACCAGAGGCACCCCATGAGATGCTGGAGTTAGTCATGTGAGAAAACAGAAGGGTGGGCACAGGTGGGCATGGTGTTCATGCACTGACATGAGTGATGGCAGAAACAGCTCAGTCCTGGAGTCAGCCGAAGGCCAGCAGCAGTTGCGTCCCCAGGGGGAGGTTCTGAGACTTGCTCCCAGGAGACCAGATTTAAAACCTGTTCCCAAGTTTTGTAAGTCACTCACACCCTCTACGAAATCCCTCCCTGCTTACACTCACTGGAGGGCGCTCCATCTGTAACTAAGAACTCTCACCACTGTAAGACCTCTGAAGCTCTCTTTGAAGATAACCCCAGGCCAGCTTCCGTCCAGGGGCCACACCCCAGGGGTCCACTGTTTCTAACAGTGCAGCTCACTCAGGCACTGCTGCGTACCTTCATTCTGCTGTCAGAGAGAAGGTGATCGACCCAGCCTCTGGCCCTCAGACCCTCCTCGTGAAAGTAAGACACCAGTCCCTGGATCCCTAAGCTCCAGCAGACTCTTACCCAGGGCTGCAGCAGCTCCCCAAATGCCCTCAGGGCTCAAGATGATGGGAATATACCGCTTTCCCAAGCCCCAGGAAGTGGGCACAGAAATACCCAGAATCCCCATGATGCACCCTGTGGAATTCTTTTTCTCCTGACCTTGTCACCTCTTTCTCCTCTTCTCCTACAGCCCAGGTATGGTTCTTGGGTAGAAGCTAGCAGGTCGAACTTGGTCATTTCTTAGTATGTCTGGTCTGGGGCCTGGCACCTTGCTCCCAATGAGGCTGTGCTGGGCCACCATTACACTGCTCTCAGCTCTCAAGGCACCTGAAAAAACCCTGGGATGGAGATAGTCCCCTTTTAACATTCTGTTAAAGATAAACAGGCATGACACATTGAATTTTCCAAAATAAAACCATACCAAAATTAGCCTTGAGTTCAAAATTCCAAATTTTCATCAAGCTCTCATTCAATAATATTACAGTCCAATTTCGGCTCTGGTTGGTGCTATCAGCACTGAAAATATACATCCACTCATGCTGACAGGCTCTAACAGACTGACTCATGTGGCCACATCAACAGGCTGCACGGAGCTGACAGGCTGTCAAACCAATAAATGAGCAGGGATGACGTCAGAAGACCGGCCCGTCATTGCTGCCTGCAGCTCGTCCTCATTATATGGAATGCCAGGTAGGCTGTGAATGGCTGGACAAAGAACACCTTGCCTGATCTTAATCTACGTGGAAGCCAAGTCTCACAGGAAGCACTGGCCTGAGAGAAATAGGTCACACTATTTCTGTAATTTTTTTCCAACCTGTTATTGCACAACCCTTAGCCTCCTCTATCTTCAAAGTACCCCCGCCAACTGTTTCTGGGGGTCCTTTGGAGTTATCTGGGATGACTGTCCTCTCAGTTCCCCTGGGTATACACCATTTTTCTCTCTATAATCCTGGAATACTAGAAAGAACTATGGCAGAAGCTTCTTGTGCTCATGAAGGGACAACAAACAGAGTACAAAGATAGGATCAAGCCACATGGGGTTCCAGAAGCCACTGTATTATTGACCTCCTGCTTTTACTGATGCCACTACCCTCTGTGTCTGCTGTCTCTGAAGTCACACACTGCCAAAGCTGCCCAAAAAGCTCAAAGTGGCATGTAAGTGCTCCACTTTCTTGTAGGGATAGCCCTCTGTTCCTCCTGGGTGGCACTTTGCAACTGGGGTCCCAATGCTCATATGACAGGCTTCCAGGTTTCACATCGATTCTGTATTAGCTGGTCTTAGGTAACACTTACAAATGTCCCCATGCTTGAACCTAAAAGAATTCTGAGACATAGGCCCTGGGACGCAGGCTGCTAGGTTCACACTCTAAGATACCTGCTGTGGACCCCATGTGGGCCTTGGGTTCTCTTCTCTCAAGGTGAATTTGGTCCTAGGAGGTGCCAAGAGAATGCACTACAAAGCTGCCTTTGTATAAGTCCAGACCCAGGTACACCCTGTGATGGCAATAGCTTTGATTTTAACCCAGAATTCTGACTTTCCAGCTATTGAAAGCCACAACCATTTTTCAGAAAAACAAAACAAACAAAAAAAAACCCACCATATTTTCAGAGAAAAAGTCAAACCGTCAAAATTGACTACTGGATTTATGACACCCACTAAATGCCAACTGAGACAGAAAAGTTGGTTCCTCGAAGTAGAGGACTGCTAACATCGCTCTACAGAGAAGGTGGGCTTCCGAAACAGAGAGAGCCATCCGTGGTTTTCCCTCAGCGCTCCTGCCCGCGGGACTACCCCGCTCCCCACCTTCCCAAACATCTCCCACGATCACAAAACAGTGTGTGCAGTTGCCTGTAGCCCAGCCATCTTGCTCTGCTGTTTCTGATCCCAGATATCTTACTATACCTCCTCCTGGTCCCCCAAATTCTGACAATCCTCCCCAGTATTATCTCACTACACCTAACAAGGTTAGACCTCTCTATAATACATATTATGTAAAATATAGTATGAAATATTATAGCACATGTTGGCCAAGTTGGGAAGAGACAATTCAACTCAATATTGCACAGGAATATTAACAATCACCTGCTAAGTGACCAGTATTACATAACAGAGATGAGTCAGCTAACTTCACAGTTATAAGAAGCGTAATGCTTGATATTGCTGTGAAGAAGTAAAGGAACAATCTAATACACATGAAACACTCAGAAAAGTGCCCAGTATTACTAGCATTTATGATCATTATTAGGGAAGATAGACTGGACATAGTTGCCTATAATATAATAAAATAAATTATTTAGCAGAGTAATAAAAGCACAAACAACAACTATATACAATTATATATCCTGATTTAAACCAAAGCTATGTCCACAGCTAAGATTTAATATATATTTATTCATCGTCTCATTGTGACAGACCTTGTGCTGGACCTGGGAGATGGAGTGACAAGTAGGACTCAGGAGGACTCAGCCCTGCCCTTAAAACATTGACTATTTAGTCGGTAGTTAGACAGGCCTGGAGAGTCAGATGCGGTTCTGCCAGATGTTGATTTGTGTGAAGAACTAAGGAGCCTCCTTTGAAAGAAGCTCATCCTTCAGCATTAATCATCCACCAGGTAGGGCATAGATTATTGGTCAATCCATGATCTGGCTCCTCTCCAGCCAGCTGTGGCCAAGGGGGTGGGAATCATGTGGAAACATGGCTGCCACCTCCTCCCAAAGGGCCGTAGGCAGGGCTGTCTTCTAGAAGAGTGGATAGCCTGGGCCCACAGCTTGACATTGCTGAATGCCAGCAGGCAGGTGGAAGGCCAATCAAGGCTGTAGGGCAACATGGCCAAGGTGCGGGGAACAGAGTGGTCATTCACGGCAGTCCAAATACAAGAAAAAAGGTGACTAATTGACTGGCCCACTTCTGTCACGTGGAGTCTCCTGATCTCTTTACGTCCACTGCTTTCCACCACTGTTGAGGGTGATTCATGTATTTTGCATTAAGGTTAGGGCAAAATAAGCTCACAACCTTACTCGTCCCCCCAAATTTCCTCTTAAATCTCCAGCTCCCAAGGAAAAAGCATTCCTTTTTCTAACTTCTACCTACAGCACTGCCATAGTCTCCATAACTCACCCTTGAAAACTTGACATTCTCTCTGGCACTGCCCTTTTTCTTGCCCTCTTCATTAAGTCAATCCCAATGACTTGGGGGAGCAGTCCAGAGTAGTTGGAAAGCATGACTTTTGGAGTCTTTCTCATCTGAGTACAAATTCTAGCTCTAGCACTCCCTGACACATGGCCTATAACAGCTTACCGCATTGGCCAGAGTCTCGGTGACATGAAATGTAAAATAAGACTAATAACACCTACCTTATAATATCACCGTTGGGTTAAATAAAATATTGTTAAGAAATGCCCTAGCACAAGGCCGCACATAGTGAACTCTCAATAACCACAAGCTGTTATTTGCTACCTCAGAGAGGTATTTCACATCTATTATCTCATCTCATTTTCTCTGACGCACCCTAGTGGGGCAATAATAACCTCCTTGTCTTCCATTGTTTTTCTCTCCAACCTATTATACACCCAGCTGTCAGAAGACGGTTCCTAAAAACAGCTCCAGCCCCTTCCCTGCCCAGACTGGAAACCTTTAATGACTCCTCCAGTGTCAGGCCAATAAGTAAAGTTCAGACTCCTTAGCATGGCATTTAAATTGTTGGGTTTAGCTCCCCTTCCTCCCTCCCTCCCAGAGGCCCTCCCAGAAGCCTCTGACCTACTCAAACTGATGAGTTACCAATGACCCCCAAACTTTTGTTGGTATTTTTCTTTGCCCCCTTCTCCCTGCCTCGAATGCACTAAAGTCCTCATTCTTTTCTATCAAAATTCTATCTGTTCTCCAGTGCTCTGTTTTATTTTCACTTCACCCACGAAGCCTCTGAACCACTGGTTTTAAATCAGCATTTCCTCTTGAGTTTCCACAGACCATTTCAGCACCTCACGTACGGCGTAGGCTACCTTCTATGCATTACAGTGGCATTCTTGGTGTAACAGCCTTAACTCTTCTGTGATGAAAGTGGAGATGAAGTAAATATATTCACGTACTGGAAATGGTATGAAGCCTTCACATAGCTGAGAGTTAAAGAGATAGACACTTCTCTTCATAGCTTATACATAAGATACCACATTTAGGATACTAAGACCCAACCACCCTGGCTACAAATGCTCAAATAGGGCCTTGTGCCTAAGCCATAGACATCTGTTTTATAGACGGGTTCTCCTTCGAGGAAAGTTTAAATCTGAGCCACATAGAAAGAGAGTAGTTGGAAGAACCAGCATTCAAAAGAACCTAAGAAGCCACTAGAGCTGCCAGTAAGCAGACGTCATGGGTCACAAGCCATAAGTGAGCAAGAAGCATGAGCTTGAGCAGAAGGTAGAGGGAGCCAGATGTCGGCAAGAGAAGTCGGTGCAGACTCAGTTCAGAAGAAGCAGCACAGGGAGAGCTGAATCACCTGGGGGGTGAGCCCCTGGAGCTGCTGCGGGGACTGGGAATGGCGTGATGTCCTGAGCGACCTTCCACTGGGCAGGCTCTTCAGCTGATGTTGGCCTTCTGTGCTTTCTTACTAGCTAAGCACACCGACCGTAAATGCCCTTGGGGCAACTGAGTAAATATTGGTTCTCAACGGTCCAGAAGAGCCTCCATAGCACACCCAGACATGAAATAGCTCTCTCTCTGCCCAGTTTCTTCTCAGTAACAGGTTTAGTCCTCTCTGTCTTGCCCCATAGCACTTCAGTGAAATGTGTAATTGCTTACAGCCTTTCGTACCGTCCAAACAGTAAGTTTCTGAGACCCATTTGCCTTCATCCTGACCTTGGCACCTTCTTGCTTGATATCATCTTGTTTGAAAGTTCTGGCTCATCTCTTCGTGTCCTAATTGGCATTATGTCGCCTTCTTAAACCAATAGGTTACTCAAGAGCATCATCTCAGCTTTATAGATGAGACAGTTGAGGCACAGACAGATTGAAGTCTGGCATAGGTGCTGTGGGTTAGACGCAAGAGTGTAATTTAGAATTCTTGGGATGTCCCAGCTATTATCCTCCCCGAGTCCCTATGTGATTAGACTGAGATGAATGAACATGAATTAAAAAAAAAAAAAAGAAATCATCTACCATCTTCAAAAGTGGGTAGTAACTGAAGCAGTAATTTAACATAATGATTGACTTCCTCCTGAGAGCCCTTTCAAAACCTACAGAAAATGATAGCTTCCAAACACTCACCTGAAGCTTCAAGCACCGTGGGCACAAGCGAAGATTTAATCCAGTAATGTCATGGATCTGAAGCCAGTTGGCTGCCCTGCTTTTTCACCTCTGAATTTCACTTCATCAACAAATTTTCTCTTGCCAAAAGCTCTTCTGTGGGTTGTCAATAGCTCGAGAGCCAAATTGCAGAGACAAGTTTGCACCCAAATAATTGAATGCCAACTGGCAGGGAAGAATTAATTCTCAAAACAATTATGAGGGAGCAAGCTCGTCATCCCCATTTTGAAGAAAAGTAAACCAACGTTAAAAAAAACCCCAACTAAGTAAGTTGTCATGACCACCCAAGAAGCAGATCAGAGCCTCAAATCCACGTTGCTAACTCCTTATACCGCCCTTTGTCTTCCACTGCAGGATCCTGGCTTTTTACACCGTGCTATTTAGAGAAAGCTGGCTGCTGCCTACCTTTCAGTTTTCAATCAGACATTTAGACTCTGTAAACTACAGTCTTGGCTAAAATGAAGAACAAAAAAGGCATGGGTGTGTGATTCCCAGCTCACATAGGCTTTGTGATGTGCTGAGCTGGGTACAGTAATTTAAATAATAATCAATCGGTATCCAAATCAGACAACAGAGATGCACATTAGCCTTTAAATAAATGTAATATCACACATCCAGAAGCAAACAAAAACTACAAACAAGAAACCAAAGTTGACTGGTGTGAGCATCTATTGTTTTCTTGTTTGTTTTTGTTGTGCTTTAACCTCCTGTGCTCCTCACAGGAAATTAAAGCCACTCTTTCCTAAAAGAAATCCATTCCATGTAGACCTTGAGCCTCATCACCTAGCTGATCAAATCACTCCCTTCTTCTAAAAACAGCGCTTGGTTCAAGCATAAACTTTGACTCAAGCAGGCCGATCAGAATTGTCTCTGAAATTTGATATGTGGACACATTTATGGATTATTAGCCAGAAGGATGCAAGCTCCAGCCATCCAGCAACCATATTTTCACGGCACAAAGAGCCCATTTAAAGAACAGATTATTAGAGATAAGCAGAGCCAAGAGATGGAGAGAAAGAGCCAATAAATTATCCCCATTAAGTTGAATTTTGGCTACAAGCAATCAAAATTATCTTACCAGATACAATACAAGATCCAGTATTTTTGTAAGAGCTGGCGAGGAGCTCAAATGTTTCTGGCAGGGAAGAGAGTGACAATAAAAATGTGGGTATTGTAGGTTCATATAGGGTGGAATCTAGAGTAAATTTACCCATTTCGTGCAGAGATTTTTATTTTTTTTTTTAGAAAGATTGAGTGATCAAATGAGAGAAACAGAAGGAGACAGAAAAATATCCTGAGGTAACCATCATTAATATTTTGGTATAAATATAAATTCATTGAATTTAGCAGGAGCTGGCAAACTTTTGCTGTAAAGATCCAGATAGTAAATCTTTTTGGTTTTGTGTGCCATATGGTCCCTATTACAACCTGCCATTATGTCCATAGACAATACAAAAATGAATGGGTACAGCTGTGTTCCAATTAAACTGTATTCACAAAAATGGGTGGTGGGCCAGATTTGGCCTGGAAGTCATAGTTGACTGACCCTTAGGATACAGGATCAGCTGGTCTAACAGAAATTGAAAATTATAGTGACATAAATAAACTAGAAATGCATTTCTTTTTCAGGGACAGTTTGGGTATAAAGAGCAAAGGGCTGCTACGGGAACTACCACGCATCGAAGACCCGGACTCCTGCTGTCTCATTGCTCTGCCACTCCTAGGATGTTGTCCTCGCCCACGTGATCTGAGACAACTTTGTGGGGAAGGGGAAACTTTCCCCTTTTCCTCTTAGTTCTTCTGGCTGGCCAAATAATTAAAATGATGTAAGGTAGGGTAACAGGAGAAAATCAAGTTCTAAAATGTGAACATGGGGAGTTTACATAAACACGAAAATTCCAAAGATAATAAGACAAAATTAGATATATGTATCATTTTGAACTAAGGAGAGGGAAGCAGTGTCTAGAAGTTCAAAGGGAAGAAGGGCAATTTACAAGGAAATGAAAACAATTAATATTTAGTAAACAAATGTTTGTTGGGCTATTTTGAAACAGAGAGAACTTTGATCAAATGGGTCTTGCTAGGCTCCTCCCTGTCTCTCACACACTAGTTTAGATTAAACTCCAGTTATCTATGATGATATCTCCCTTCCTGGAGCAGGTGCTCTATCTTAAATTCCTTTTAGGTAGTAAGGGGGGAGATCAAAGGTTTTTCCTGAGTCTTTTGTTTCTTAAAAATAATCACCTTAAAATAATCAATCTTCCAAAGATGCGCATTTTGGGTGGCAAACTCTGCTCCCCCTCAATGTACTACCATGTCCACTCTCCAGCCAGCAGGAAGGGAGAATGAGGGGAGGGAATGTGGGAAAAGAAAAGCCCTGCCCTTCCCTTTAGGGATGTCAGCCAGGAATGGCACACATCACTCTCACTCACATCCATTGGCCAGGATTTAGTCATGTGGCCATATCTAGCTACACAGAAAGCTGGAAAATGCAGGCTGTATTCTGAGCATCATGTGGCTAGCTAAAAATTAAGGTGTGTTACGACAGAAAAGGGGAAAACACATTAGGAGACACCTAGCTGCCTTTGTCACAGTTTTCCTCCTGTCTTTCACTTTAATATATACATGTGTGTGAGGACAGCCTTCTCATTCCCTCAGCCCCCGTCCCACAGGCTGGGAGGAAACCCAGAAAAGAAGACGTGCTAGGACACAGACCTTCACTGTCAAATTATAGAATAGGCTTTGTAAACTAACTCAGAGTTTAAAGGTGAATAAATGTCCTTTAAGGACAGTAAAGTAAAGTTATGTCATCATGGGTGACATGACTATATTGTCTAAACTTGAGATTTTTCAGCAGGACTTATAGCAGTGAACGATAGATATGCAGTTTTGGGGTTAGATGCTTGGAACAAAGTCAAGTGTCATTAAGAGTGGGCAATGCTCCCAATCCTTCTACCTTTTGACTCCAAGTTCAAGTTTCTCCACAATCAGGAGAAACTAGGCTATGCCTCTGATTCACAGGCAGGTTCCAAGAGCAGGAAAATTATAAGACGCAAAAGAGGATATGAGACTTCATAAGTTCTGAGAAAAGCACAGTATGTCCCAGAAAATGGGGTGGAGTGAGCATGCCAGGACTTAGCTTAGGAGAAAAGAGTTCAGGAGAGAGAGAATAAAGGAAGAGAAAGGAGAAGGAGCATTAGGACAAGACAGAGCAACTCCAGGAACTGGAGCCCCGCATGGCACATTCTGAGGTCTGGGCAGTACATCCCCCCGCCCCCCAACCCCCAACCACTTTGATGGGAAGGGGAAGAAGCCAGCCTAGAAGCACAGTTGATTTTCTACAGGCCCAACTCAGGAAAGTTTTAACATATCCTTGCAACCTCTGAGTGAAAGGCTGCTTAAACGTCCCCTAGAAGACAGGTTTTCATGCGATTGCAGCCAAAGTGGTTTCTGGAACCAGGGAGAACAGTCCCTATTTTTTAGTTATCAGCAGGCACTCTCTTGGTGGATCATAGAGTCACTGAGGATCCCACTCACGACAAAAACACACTAGAGAGAATGACAGAAATTCATGTGCCCATGCTCCGTGCATAGATTGAGACACACCTGTTGTATACGGTGTGCCTGTCACACACAGTATATGTATACTGTCTATATGTCCCAATCCCACATCTAGATTTTAAAGCACTTAAGAACTGCTGTTTTACGTGTCCATCTTTACATTCCTGAGGGGACAAGTACCAGCCGTTTTATATGTACAAATACCTTGAATGAAAGAGACTGTCTAGTCTTCATTTTCTTAAAAAAAAAAATTATGAAGCACCTGTTGAGTGCCAGGCACCAGTCATCTGGAAGACACGATAAAAACTCATAGTTCCTGCCTTAAAAGCTTTTAGCCTAGGAGGGAAACGGGCACTGAAGTGGACATCTCTTGTTTGGCTTCCAGGCCTCAACCCCAACTTCCTTTTAGTAAATCACTCCCTCTTTTGAGAAATCACCCATACTCTGTGTTTGGGATGGGCAGGACCATCTTCCAGCACAGAAGTCACAGGGGTTAGATGCTCCTCTCACTCTCCATTTTCGACTCCTGGGGCAGGGCAGGTCCAACCAATCAGATGCTCTCCTGGGACATGGGATCTCGATAGTGTGTAAGAACCTTGGTATGACTGCAGTTTATAGCCATCGTGATGTTTGTGGCAGATCCTCTGATGCTTGCCCATTTCTCAACAGCCTTTCTTTGATTTTTGAGAACGCCTAATATCATTCCAGAAAGTTTATTTATTTTCCTTAAGATTTCCAGAGTTTCGTTGTGGCTCACAACAAAATCCCTTGCTGATACAGAAATGCTATCCTTCTGAATACAGAGTTGAGAAAACTACCCCAATCATCTCAAATAAGTGGAGAGTTTATTGTAGGAATGCAGGAGCAGTATGGGAAGTGGAGATGCCTAAATTTAAGGCCTGACACCATTGCAGGAGAGACTGCATGAAACAAGCTTAAGAGATAGTTCTGGGTCTAATCAATCAACAAAAATACAGCAAATACTACAGGTTCTGATAAATGTGCAATGACAAACTGATACACAAAGTATTGCCGTTTAAGATAATAATCATGAAAGAATGAAGAGGATCTATTTACTAGAGACCCAAGATGATCCTAGGACTCTCAGCTCAGGAGCTACTGTTGAAAGGAAAACTGTCTCCAGTATGTCCGTTTCTTAGAGTCCTACCACCAAGTGAATTCTGGACATTCTACAATGTATCTTATGGCTTCTGCTTACTCAGAGTTTCTGATGCCTCACAACTTGAGTTTTACATTATAGATTCTGCATTGTCAAAGGTTGAGTCCCCTGGGAAGCAAGTCCTGAGATGGAGATCAGCAGACCGGAGGCTTATCATGGTGTGCTCTTGGGATTCTCACCTGTGAAAGGGGGAAGAAGTTGATAGAACTGGGTGGAGGGAGAAGTTGAGCTGCAGTACATTCTTAACTGGCATGACCAAACTGTCCTGGTTTGCCTGGGACTTTCCAGGATTTATCCCTGAAAGATCCCCAGAACTCACTCTATCCCAGGAAAACCAGGATGGTTGGTGACCCCTAATATTGACAAAGGCCCTGGCCAACTACACAAGGTTACTCGGAAGCTGTGATGGCATTTCAGGTTTTTCCCAAGAGGTTGACCCTGCTTTTGTGTCAACTAGCCATTGGATAAGATCTTCCTGGGAAAGGTGCGTGATCTTGGGCGGCAAGGGGGACACTCTTCAATAGAGATATTCCCCAAAAGAGCTGACACCTGAGGGCTGCCTGCTGGTACACTCCCAGCATCAGGGGCAATAAATCCTTTATTCCGGAATAAGACCCAGGCAGCACATCACAGCATCCACTATGTCAGGTTCTCAGTGGGTCATACTCTCTGCTTGGGTTCCTACTGCTCACTGCTGAAGCCTTTTCCCATTCAGACCCCTGACAGTGAGAATCTGACCTGACCTGACCTGGCCTGCACCACAGGTCACTCATCACGTGGAGATTGGCTCCTCTCGTCCACTCAGCTATAGTCGGAAGCATAATCATAGGGCAGAAACAAGACCTTCAAGATTCACCCATCTGACAGGGTCTGTGGGCAGGGCTGGAGTAAATCCTGTAGGTCGGCAGCCAAAATGGCATGACCACGTACCAATAAACATCGGTAACAAGCCTTCCTAGAAGGAGCACATAAGATATAAATATGTTAACTCCTGAACAACGTGGGGGTTACAAGCGCCGAACTCCACGCAATTGGAAACTTGCGAATAACTTTTGACGCCTCAAAATCTTAACCAGAAGTCCTGCTGATGACATAAACAGCTACTAACACATATTTTTATGTTATATGTATCAATATCATGTACTGTATCCTTACAATATAATTAGCTAGAGAAAAAAATATTATTAAGAAAACCCATGTAAAGATGGACCCACGCAGTTCATGCCTATGTTGTTCAAGGGTCAACTGTGAAAAAGATGGAGTATTTAAGTATCTAGTGGATAAAATATATGTTTATACAGTTTGTGTACTGCGAAAAACACAAAAGTCTGCCTAGTAGAGCCCAGAAAGTTTCCCCAGACCCTTGAGTTAGGACAAGAAGGGTGACCTGGGAGCAGGGCTTTGCCGAGCGGGTAGGTAGAGAGAGACACTCCATGCAGAGAGAGCCACGTGGTCACAGGCACAGAGGTGCGAAAGGCACTGGAGTGGCCCCGAAGGGGTGGCCTTCCAGCCACCCCTGTACTCACTGCCTCTCAACCAGGTGCCTGAGAGGCACTTTTGGCAGCTGCTCAGAAGGAAACATGCCACCCATTGTATCATCTGGGGCACTCCCTGTTCCCACCTTTTGTGAGCGAGTGCCAGTGAGTTCTCTGGGCCAAGTCATGCCCCGCCCTGATCCTGTTTGACTGTGTGATCTGCCAGGGTCCCCGCAAGGGGTGGCCTGGCCTGGGGCCCCTGCTGTTCTTCGTTCTACAACAGCGGCCAGGCCAGTGCGAATGCCGGGCCCTCCTCACGGTGAGGGGCTCCCACTTACGTCAGCTGGGCCTTGGGGGCAGGCAACAGGTGGGTCTGGTTGCCAATTTGGCTGCTGTTTCTATTTCAGCACTAAGAATGGAAGGATTCCCAGGAGAGGTGTGGAAGTTCCATCTACAGTTTCCAGAGGCGCTCGAGTTTGCTGACTTTTAAAGCATCACACAAGTAAATACAACCATGAAGAAGACATCACCATCCAGCAAGTTTGCAAGATATTATTAGCTAACAGTTATCGAGCACTTATTATGTGCCAGACAGTAGTTTGTAGGAATTAGTTCATATAGTTCTCACAAAAGCCCTGTAAGACAGACACTATCATTATCCTATTTCTCACATGAGGAAGTAGAAGCACAGAAGAGGTTATGTGCTCTGCCTAAAATCACACACCTTTTGGTTGATTTGAGGCCGGACGTCCCCTCCATCTCAATCGCGACATCAGCTGTGCTCTGGTGAGTTAGCCGGCATCTTCTGAGGTGGCGCCTGGAAATGCGCCATGATTTATTAACACTGAATTCTTTCCATTCATCCTCACAGTAGTCCAATGAGGGAGTCAGAGCAAGCGCTGCTATCCCATTTTATACACGAGGAAAGGGAGGCTCGGAGAAAAGAGAATTAGCAACCAGTGAGTGGCTGAGTGGGGATCTCAGGTAAATGCTCTGCTTCCCAGTCTAGACCGTGGAGTGTCATTTCAAAGGGGCCTAAGAACATTTGTATCAAAAAACATATAATGAAAAGAAGGACAAACTGTTTGGCATACTCACAACTGTAGACCTGCTTTTGCCCCACCCTATATATTCCCCCACTGTTCATGAATAAAATCTTGACCTCACCATCACCCTGAAAGCAGGGAAAAAAGCACTATAGACCAGTTCATCCTATTTTTTAATGCAGTTTGGATTATGACATCTACAGCTCCATATTCTCCTTCATTGTCTACCATTGTGCTGTAAACTGTTCCCAGACCATTAAAGAGTCTTCCAAAGCGGGGAAGAAACCCCGCAAAAATATGAAATGAATCTGTGGACCTTAAAGGTAACTCAGAGTGACCACACATTGATTTTGGGCTTACATTTAACATAGTGGATATTTCCTAAGGGATAAACATTAAATAAAATGAGAGTACAGTCGGCATGGAGAGAGGTCTGAGCTGGAAGTCAGGACTTCTGCGTTACAGTCTCTGCTCCATCGTGAACGGCAACGACTTTGACTAAGGAACTTACATTTTGGGACTTCATGTTTCTCTTCTGAAACTCCAGGAGGCTGGGTTTTAATGAGCTTACTGTCCCTTTTGACACTTAGAGATGTGATAATGATATTGTATTGAATATGACCAGGTTACCTAGAAATATTCGAATCAGCATAGTCTCAGAATGGAGCTGGTGTGGTGACAGCCGGCCCATTTACTGACAGGGGTTCCCTACCTGGTCTCAAGATGTTCTAACTGGCTTGGAGGGTTTCTACTTGGGCATCACATGAATTTTGTTTAAATATTTGAGGCAGAGGAATCATGAAAAAAATCAAAGCAAATCTACACTTACACGTAGCAGGTAAGCTAGGCCGCACGTAGCTCACCTGAACAGGTAGAATACGCAGGCTGTGTGCTTGCTTCGCTAGGAAGCTGGTAAGCCTTCCGACCTCAGGTCACGGAGGTAAACTCTCCCTGCTGATCCGTTTTTCTGTCATCCTCCTAGTTGGACTACATACGTGTCCATTTGGGTTTACCTGCTTCTTCTGTTGGTAGGAACATCGCTAGATGTTCTAGAAGCATGCATGTTGAGTCTGCTCCTCAGGTTTCCCCACCTGGATTCGATCCTTTTTTTCTTTTTTCCTCAAGTTTAAGGTCTCTGACGAAGTGGCTGCAGTAAGTCCTGCCACTTGTTCTTGTTCTTTTTTCCACCACTTTTATACTTTGATTTTCACATTCATGCATCCCCTTACACTCCCTGTGCTAGACAAGTGTTTCTTAAACTTAAATGATGTATTTACTCCCTTTATCAGAAGGAAAAAATTCTCGTGGCTTCCTCGCCACCCTCACTCTGCTGGGATTGACTTAAATTATTTTTCTTTTTCTATCACCTGAGCATGTGCAAATATAAAAATAGATTTTAAAAATTCCTTAGGTTTACAACTCTCAGCTGTATATGTAACAGCAGGACAAGTGAAGTACAAACACTACAAATTAAAGTGCCGTAGTAGTCGATGCTGTCTTAAATTGCTGGGGTTAACTGCCTGCACAGAATGTGACTGGCACAGGCTGCCATGGCACAGGCCCCTTTGAGTTTGGTGTGCCCGTGCCATCACATGGCACCTGAGGACTCAACCCTCCCATCCTTCCCGCCATCCAAACTACTGTCAAGCCTTCATTTGTTCGCCATACCACCTCGCCTTTTCTTATCATAAACACATTATTTACCTGTTTTAACATAAAAGCTGTATATACTTTAGGCATACAACACAGTGGTTTGATATCATCATATCCAAGTGAAATAATTACCACAGGCAAGCTAATTAACATATCTTCCTTTCAGATAGCTACCACATTTCCAGTGTTCGATACAGTGATATTAACTATAGTCGTCATGCTATAGGTTAGATGTCTAGACTTACTCATCCTACATAAGTCTAACTTTGTACCCTATGGCCAATATTTTCCCATTTCCCACACCTTCTCACCCCGGGTAACCATCATTCTCTCCTCTGCTTCTGTGTATTTGACTTTTAAAGATTCTGCCTATAAGTGAGATCACGCAGTTTGCTTTTTCTTTCCTTCCTGTGTGTGGTTTATTTCACCTGGTATCATGTCTTCCAGGTTCATCCATGTTGCTGGAAATGGCAGGATCTCATTTTTAAAGCCAAATAATTTTCTATTGTATGTGTATATATATCATAATATCATTATCCATTATCCATTATCCATTAGTGGACACTTCGGTTCTTTCTTTATTTTGGCTATTGTGAATAATGCTGAAATAAACATGGGAACACTGACACTCTTCCAGGTACTAATTTCAGTTCCTTTGGGTGATACTCAGAGGGACAGTTGCTGGATCATATGGTAGTTTTTTGAGGAAACATTACACTGTTTTCCATAATGGCCGTACCAATTTACAATTCCACTGACAGTATACAAGGCAAGGACTTCCTTTTCTTCACATTCTTGCCAACATTTGGTATATATTTGGTTTTTGATAATAACTGTCCTAACAGGTGTGAGGTGATATCTCATTGTGGTTTTGGTTTGCATTTCCCTAATGACACTGAGGACCTTTCATAGACCTATTGGTCATTTTATGTCTTTTGGAAGGAATAATGTCTAGTCAGGTCCTTTGTCCATTTTTTAATCAGGTTGGGGTTTTTTTGTGGTTGTTTTTGTTGCTTTTGCTAATGAGTTGTATGAGCTTCTTATATCTTTGAGATATGTATTTTAGAATCCCTTATTAGATATGGTTTGCAAATATTTCCTCCCAACTTGTAGGTTGCCTATTCAGTTTGTTGATGACTTCCTTTGCTGTGCAGAAGCTTTTTAGCTTGACGGAGTCCCGCCTATTTCTGCTTTTGTTGTCTGAGCCTTTGGTGTCACATCCAAAAAAATCTTTGTGAAGGGCAGTGTTAAGGGGCTTTTTCTCTGTTTTATTCTAGAAGTTCTATGGTTTTCAGTTTAGTCTTTATTCATTTTGAGTTGTTTTTTGTGCGTGGCAGAAAATAAAGATTCATTCTTCTGTATTTAGATATCCAGCTTTCCCAGCACCGTTTACTGAATAGACTACCCTTTTCCCACTACATATTCTTGGCATCCTTCTCAAAAACCAGTTGGCCGCATAGGCTTGGATTTATTTCTGGGCTCTCTCTTCTGTTCATTGGTCTATATGTCTGTTTTAATGCCAGTGCCATGCTACATTATTTACATATTGAAGCTTTCTGTTCTTTCCTCATTAGTCTGAGATAATTCAGGTTTAGTGCCATTGGGCTAAACACACAAATACAAGCAGTGAAAGCTTGTGGCACTCTGAGGTTACTAGGTTAAAAGGTGAGTGTTTCTCTTTCTTTTTTTAGAAAAGATTTTATTTATTTATTTTTAGAGAGGGGAAGGGAGGTAGAAAGGGAGGGAGAGAAATATTAATGTGTGGTTGCCTCCTGTGCGCCCCCCACCAGGGACCTGGCCCACAACCCAGGGCATGTGCCCTGACTGGGAATCAAACCGGCGGCCCTTTGATTCGCGGGCTGGCGCTCAATCCACTGAGCCACACCAGCCAGGGCACATGTTTTTCAAACTGTATTAACAACCTAATAGTCGGTCATGAAATAAATGTAGTGAGTTGCAGCAAGCCCCACCTTTTAAAAAAAGAATACAGAAGAAAGAAAATATCAAAGAGTACCACATAATGTCAAAGTAAGTATTGTGTACAGAAAATTGTTTCACACACACCAGCCACCAATCTGAGAAGATGCTGGCACGACCTCCAGAACAGGGTCTCGCAAGCCCACAGTAGTGGGTATAATACTAGATCTCAACAGTATCACATCCCAGTCCTTGGAACTTGCAATGTTACTTTATAAAGAAAAGGGTTCTTTGCAGAAGTGATTAAATTAATGACCTTAGATGGTTAGGTTACACTGGATTATCGGCATGGGCCACGCTAGTGCAAACACAAGCATTCTTATAAAAGAAAGGCCAAGGGCAGATTGCCACGGACAGAAGCGCAGCTGTGTTAACACCTTGGTTTTGACCCAGTGAAACTGATTTCAGACTTCTGGCACCCAGAACTGTGAGATGATAAATTTCTGATATTTTAAACCACACATTTTTGGTCATTTGTGACAGCCATCACAGGGAATGACTACACTCTCCTCTCCCCTCACTTCCGATGGTCGATGGTCATTGCAACCTGGGGTGGTTGTGAGGAGCCCCTCAGAGGGGATCTCAAGACAGAGAGGCGTGGGGTGGTGACACTTAGCAGGCTCAGAGTTATTTACCAACTGGCTTGGAGTATGTCCTTATTTTCACAACTGGTGCAGCTGCACTGGCCCTGACGGGTTTCCCGTCAGCATTGTGATATGAGGGTAAATACCAGTGCATGGAAACCAGGTCACCAGGCACAGTGGATTCCTTCCGTGGGTGGATGCCACACACACACACACACACACACACACACAAAGATGGAAGGCTACTAAGGCAGATGACCCAGAATATGCTTGGACTGACTAGTTTCTATTTATTTTTTTCAGGTTTGCATCAATATGAAAACACAAAATTAAATATCCTTATAGGGAATCTAGGGACTCCCAAGATTCACCTGTGGTACTCAAGTACTCTTGGACCCCACTTTAGAAACTCAGGAGATCAACTTCCCTCTAGCACCAGGCGCAGACTAACCTTTTTTATATCTCTTTACCTCGAGTCTAATTTGCGTGGGCTCATCCGCCCACAGACTGTGTCCAGCTGCACTCCTCCCTGAAGCTGCTCTTGGCCCCTGTTCCTCAATGTGGCGTTTTCACACGGGCCACCTGCCCAGTAGGGCAGGCCTGAGGCCCCTGGTGGACCCGCCCTTGGCTGCATGGCCTGGAGCCACGCTGACCACCTGCCCTCACCCTGTCCTCCGGCCTCTCCTGGTCTCACAGCCTTTTCGTTCCTGGGAGCCCCGGGCTCTTTCCCATCTATACTTTCAGAACACTGGCTTATTCCGATGGTTTTAGAAGCAAAGATTTTCAGCAAAATGCTGTTTTAAACACAAAAGAAAACAAAAAAGCTGTCTCTGAGGTCTAAGAAACTTCTTTTTCTCAGACCTGATTTCTGCTTCTCCTGGATTCTCAAACTACTGTCCCCCATCCCCAGCGCTGATGCTAGAAGGGGTGGGGCTTGTACCCCAAACAGCCCGCTCTCAGCTGGAAGACCTGTTCCTGCACTCCTGAGGGCACTCTGTCCTACCCGACTCTGGGTGCATTTTATTATTATTACTGGTAGTTCTGCCTTCCTTTGCAGCAGAAAAGTTTTGAGCCACCAATGCCTAGAGTTCCAATCCCTGTGGCACCTGAACCACCCCCCAACTCCTTCCCCCCTCAGATTACCGCCAAGCTCAATTCCACCTTAGGGACACCAGGGGTGCCTACAGGAGCTAAAACCATTCTCTGAGTGACCCAGCTGTCCTTCTCTCTGGCCAAGCCATTTCCTTACATATACCCCAACCAACCGTACAGGTCACCGACATCAGCAGAGCTGTATAGCTCTTTACTTTCCATATTCATGTACATCTGACTCTGTGATCCTCACCACATCCAAGGAAACTGACTGTCTTTGCATCGTCTCATTTTGCAAGTGAAAAAACTGGGGCTTGGAGTTCAAAAAGCCTGTTACCCACCATCTAGTAAATGGTGACACTGGCTTAGGATGCCCATCCTCTGGCTCTGGATCTGGTCCAATTTACACTCTACCTTGTTACCTTATTATCTTGGTATAGTAATGCTAAAATGAGGAAAAGGGAGAGGGGGATTCTCTACCCTATTCCTCCAACAGGGGCCATTAGCCTGGAGTTACACAGACCCTTCCCTGCCCTGAAACTGAATGAGTTTATACATTAGCCTTAACATTATGAGTAGTAGTGTAGATGAAAACCCTGGTACAGTTTGAGGGTGCCCAGGGAAGGTCCTCCTCTCACCCGAAAACCTGACAAAGTGGCTGAACTCAAAATTGACTATTAGAGTCCATTTCTTTTGAGTCTCAAAGTCATGGGGCAGCAGACACATCAGAACTCCAACCCATTTCCACAACTTAGCTGTTTGGAGAAAGGGTGAGGGCATTCCCTAGGGCCTCTGTAAGGATACTGATCCAATTCCTGAGGGCTCCACCCTCACACACTGGTCACCTCCCAAAACCTCACCTCCAAAGCCCTCATATTGGAATTAGGTTTCAACCTAGGAATTTTGGGAGGTGGTCACGAACATTCAGCCTACGGCAGTCCTCTTTGGCAGAACCCTAAGAGGCTCTGTTGGGTACTTAAGAAGGGGGAGCTGAATTCAGCTGTAAGGAGAGAACCTCAGCTTAGTGAAGGCAGATGGCGTTCTGTCCTTTGTAGCTCAGGCACTCTGGTGCCTCGCTACAAAGGTCGCATCGGCCTCTGGTGGAGAAGCACCTTGGCCAAACTATGGGACCTGAAAAGGTTGGCCCAGTTGTGGTGGCTGTGTCCCCTCCAGAGCCATACCTGGCAGTTCTGCTTAGGGATGAAAGTCAGATATAGACCCAGCTTCACAATCCAGGAAGCTAAAAACTCCCTTCTTTCCCAAGGAGCCATCACCCAGCCTCCTGCGCCTCCTCTCTCACCTCTGCGTTCAGAGCAAGCACATCCCCCACACTGCACACAGACCTGTCCCACAAGTCCTTCCTTGTTGGTGTCCACACTCCCAGTCTCCACACCTGCCACCATGGTAAGGAAATCGGAGCGCCACCCCTCTTGAGTACCCAGTAGCAAGGAGCTGGGGGGGGGGGGGAGGTAGCAATGGCCCATAATGGCAGTAGACAGAAGATGAAAACAGCCTGCTCCCCAGAGCATGCCTCCACCCTGGGTTGCCACTGGCAGCACCCTGGCTGGGGCCAGGACTGTCAAAAATTTAGTTATTTAGGTGGAAAAAAATCAGTTATAATGGGCACTTAGAAACATCATCAAGACTTCCAGTCAAGATGGAGTGGTTGTTATACATGCTTCACCTCCTCATGCAACCATGGAAAGAATTACAACCAGATCTCAAAACTAATAACACCCAGAACTATCAAAAAATCAAGCTGTTTGGAAGTCTGATAACCAAGGATTTAAAGAAGACACATTCTTCCAGACAGGTAAGAGCGGTGGAGTCACGGAGACAGGCAGAGAGGTGAAATGGCACAGAAAGGCAGCAGAACAGACGGGAGGAGCACCTTACGAGCGAGCGATCCCCACCCAAGGCCAGACCACATAGCCCAGAGTCCCAGTACCGGGCAGGTAGATCCCCATTACCTCTGGCTATAAAAACCAGTAAGGTTTGGGGTGACAGAAGAAACTGCTGGATTTTTGCTGCTTAAAGGGTCAGCATGGTCTTAGAATGTACACAAACCCACCCACTCCAGGATTCACTGCTGGGGCAGCAGCTGAAAGGGAGCCAGTCATACACAGGAAGGGGATAAAGAGACTGGAAATGGGGTGTGTGAGGGGTGAACTGCCGCAAGCCAGGTGGTGACATTGTCCCTCTCTGGGCCCTCCCCACACAGTCACAAAGCAGTGAAACAGGTGCCCCACCCTGGCAATTACCTAAGGCTCTGTCCCACACAATTTACAGGTACCCTTTCTACATAGGCCACACTATTAAGACAAAGAGTTAAATCACAGAAACCTAATACACAGAAACAAACACAGGAAGGCTGTTAAATTGAGGAGGCAAAATAAAATATGGCCCAAATGAAAGAACAGAACAAAACCCCAGAAAAAGAACTAAATGAAATGGAAAGAGCCAACCTATCAGATGCAGAGTTCAAAACACTGGTTATCAGGATGTTCTGAGAACTCCTTGAGAATGGCAAAATAAATAAATAAATAAAGGAAGAAATGAAGGTTACACTAAGTGAAATAAAAAATAATCCACAAGAAACCAACAGAGATGGGAAGGAAGTTGGAATTCACACCAACAATTTGGAACATAAGGAAGACATAAACATTCAACAAAAAAAAAAAAAAAGAAGAAGAAACAATAATTCAAAAAATGAGGATAGGCTTAGGAACCTCTGGGACATCTCCAAATGTGCCAGCATCCAACTCACAGGGATGCCAGAAGGAGAAAAAGAAAAGCAAGAAATTGAAAGCTTATTTAAAAAAATATAATGAAAGAAAACTTCCCTAATTTGGTGAAGAAAATAGATATACAAGTCCAGGAAGCACAGAGGGTCTCAAACAAGTTGGACCCCAAAAAGAGCACACCAAGATACTTCATAATTAAAATGTCAAAGGTTAAAGATAAAGACAGAATCTTAAAAGCAGCAAGAGAAAAACAGAGGGTTATCTACAAAGGAGTTCCCATGAAACTATGAGCAGATTTCTCAAAAGAAACTTTGCAGGCAAGAAGGGAATGGCAAGAAGTATTCAAAGTCAAGAAAAGCAAGGACCTACAACCTAGATAACTCTATCCAGCAAAGCTATCATTTAAATGGAAGGGCAGATAAAGTGCTTCCCAGACAAGGCAAAGCTAAAGGAGTTCATTACCACCAAGCCATTATTATAGGAAATATTAAAGGGAGTTATTTATGAAAAAGAAGATCAAAACCATGAACATTAAAAAGGCAACAAATTTGCAGCTATCAACAACTGAATCTAAAAAAAAGAAGAAATTAAGCAAACAACCACAACAGGAACAGAATCATAGATATGGAGACCATTTGGAGGGCTATCGACTGGGAAGAGGAAGGGAGAGAATGGGGGAAACAGTGCAGGGATTGAGAAGCATATTTGGTAGGAACAAAATAGACAGAGGGGAGTTAAGAATAACATAGGAAATGTAGGAGCCAAAGAACGTGCATACCCTACCCATGGACATGAACTAAAGGGGGAATTGCTAGAGGGAAGGGGGCTACTGAGTGGAGGGGGGGGCAAAGGGGGAAAATTGGGACAACTGTAACAGCATAATCAATTAAAAAAAAGAAAGAAACATCATCAACATCATCATCATCTGTAACTTTTTTTTTTTACCATGCATCTTTTGCCAGGTACTACTCTAAGCACTTTCCATGTATGAATCTATCCATTGAGCACTTAGCATGTATAACTTCTTTATTTGCCTTATCCCAATGACTCTAAGGGGCTGGGGTTATCATTCTCTCATTTTATAGATGAGAAAACTCAAGCTCAGAAACCTAAAGTCATTTGCTCAAGTTTACACAGTCAATCAGTGGTGGACAACAAACTTAAATCCCTGTATCATGTAAACATCATCACGAGTCACTTCTAGCACTAGACAAACCACTGAAAAAAGCCAAGCCTGCCTGTCTAGCAGAAGACCGATACGTGGGAGATAAGAGAGATGTGGAAGAGAGAACCCCTGCCTTCAAGGCCTCGCTGTTAGGTTACCAAGTCAAGAGTTCCCCACAAGAGCAGCTAGGGAAGCAGATGGGAGAGAAGAGAGTTCCTGCAGGACTGGGTGGGCCAGTGGCCAGAGAAGGCACCGGCTTTGGAATTCTCCCTACAGTCTTTCTCTTTCCACAAGGTCCTGGGTCTTTCCCCATCCTAGATTTAACTTTTGCTGCAGAAGGTATCTGGGGCAGATTTTGTCCCCTGGACATTAATGCATGTGTCCTGACACGCTGTGATGTTTCACCATAAACGTCAACTTGACTGGGCTAAGGGATGCCAAGATAGCTCATAAAACATTATGCCTGGGTGTGTCTATGAAGGTATTTCTGGGAAAAATTAGCATGTGAATCGAAATAAAAAAGATCAACTTCATCAGTTGGGGTTGGGCGTCATCCTATTCTTAATGGTCCAAATAGGACCAAAAAAGTAGAGGAAGAGCTAATACTGTCTCTCTGCTGAAGCCGATACACACTTTCTCCTGTCCTTGGACATTGGAGCTCCCGGCTCTTGGGCTTTTGTACTCCGGTCAGGACTTGCACCATCAGCCCCCACGTCTCAGGCCTTCAGAGTCAGATTGAATTACACCTCTGGCTTTTTCTGCTTCTCCAGCTTGCAGATGGCTTCTTGGATTCCAGAACCATGTTGAGCCAATTCCTAAAATCAATCGATCGATCTCCCACTGGTTTGTTTCTCAGGAGAACCCTGATCACTAAACACATGCCCTCTCCATTTTAGGATTTCTGTTGGTCCTACCTTCTTTCATCTAGTGACTTTTGTGTCTGAACTAACATATGGTAGAGCCTGAAACTTTCTTTGCTCTAACCAAATCCATTTCCAAGAATGCAGATAATGACGCTGTTCAGTGAATTCACCTTATTCTGCCAGCCAATATCTTCCCATTGGAGAGAAGGAGCATGGGTTCAAGTTCAGGTGTGGTCGGTGCCCCTTGAGCAAGACCCTGTACCTCTCAACCCCTCCTTGCTTTATTTGTGAAACAGAAAATCATGGATACCCATTGCAGCTGACACACACATTCTCCTGAGGATCTAATAAAGGACAAGAGGAACAAGGGCTTTGGGGTTTTGGAAAATGCGTACCCCGTTTCACTGTGAGGCATAACTGTTACCACCTGGGTACGTCAGCATGGCCCACGGATTGTCCAAATATGATGGACATTGACCTGTTGTCTTGCCAGCATCTGGTCCCCATCCTCCTCCCAATAGTAGCCTGACTTCTGTTTGGGACGTACAGTTCATGTGTATTGGGTAAGATTGACCTTACCCCACCTCCAGGGATGGGTTCAACTAGCTTAGGTCAATAAGGATAAACCTTTTGACTGGATACAATGATTGCTTTAAGGAAAAGCATGTAACTCAATCTAAGCCAGTAGGGGGGTCATATTCCTTGAACATGTGTAGGCACTACCAGAAGACATGATATCTTCCATCAGCAAGTGTGAGGTTGAAAACTTCATAGCTATTTCCTGGCATGAAGCGAGAGTCTGAAACTCTTCAGGGACCACCATGTGAAACTAAGGGTGATGCCTACACTGTGGGAGGTAGAAGGAAAGAAACAGGGCCCTGGTGACCTCAGTTAGTTGCTGGAGCAAACCTTAACTGATGCCATTTCAACCACCAGACTTTTTAGTTATTTGTATAACTAAATAAATGGCTTTCACTATTTAAGTTTGAGTTGGGTTTTCTGTTCTTTACAAAAGAGCACTATGCTACATCAGCATTCTTGCTACTCCTCTATTTCCTTGTCCAATGCTGGAGAGACTCTCTCTCAGAAATGAAGAAGAATACGGAGGAGGAGGAAGGGGAGGAGGAGGAGAGAAAAGCAGAGAGAACTTGAAAGCCAAGTTCATAGATTGGACTTCTTGGTAGCTTCCTGGAAAGACATCCAACAGGAGACACTTGGAGCTGTTGGCCAGACTAAGTTCCAGGGTTATTTGGAAATGTCAGTTCTCCATCCTCTCCCTTCTCCCACAGATAATCAAGAGTTGGCTGAGAGTCCTAATCCCCACCAAACACAGCCAAGTAAATATCACTGCTCTGGAATCCTGAGTCTTTCCAGAGGTACAAACCGTCATGTTCAGGGTAAGCTCCAGGGCTGGGGCCAGAGGCCGCCTTGCGTTAGTGAGCCACGAGGAGTGTCACACGCCACTTCGCAGACCTAGGAGAGCGGCCTGTAAACAGTCCTGCCTGCTCCTGTCCCTCTGTGCCTCAGTCCTACCCCAAAGGACAAGACGAGATGAGGTCTGAGGGCCAAGCCCAACAACCTGAGAGAGCCAGTACAAGAAACCAAGCGCACAGCACAGCCTTTGCTGGTAGCAGGATTTGAGACAAAGAGTAAGGCCGAGTGGTTCCTTGAAGTGCCAGGCAAGAAGACGGAGGTGACTAGGACCACCTGAGATTGCTCTGAATCCAAGATGGAAGAAGGAGGTGGACCTGAGGGATGACAGAGTAATAATCAATAAGCCAGGATGTCCGAAGGGCCAGGCTAGCTCAAGGGCAACCCAGGCTCCTGCCAGCACCTAAGGTTCCGAGAGAAGATGTCACAGTAGCAGGGAGTTAGGGAGGTTGCCACTACCCAAGGGGCACGTCCACACGGAGCAGACCTCCAACCCCATCTCTGGCTCCAGCACATACCCAGTGGTGTGCCTTCAAAGAAACTCTTGGAGATTCAGTCTCTCATCTGGAAAATGGTAATAATAATTCCCCCCATATAAGATTGTTTTGATGAATAAGTGCATACTAAGTGCTTTGGACAGTGCCAGACACACAGCTAAACTCAACACAAGGCAGTCTGGGGTTACTGGGGAGAGGGGGCTGGGATTCAGTGGGGAGGCTGGCATCGGGAAGGGTCTGTGAGCAAAGCGGGAGCCCAGTGCTCACCCCTCTCTAGTCTTCCAACACTTAGCATCTCCTGGCTGGAGGTGCAGGATGAGATGTGGTAAGGCAGGTCTCCCACAGGGACTGGGCCGAGGCCCTCCCTGCAGCTGTAGAGGAGGCTCCCTCTGAAATCGGGGCAGGCAGGCCTTACCAGGTAGTGCTCAGCAGGCCGCAGCCACAGAGCCTAGAGACCGAAGGCAGGGACAGAGACGAAAGAGCCCGGAGAGTGGTGGGGTGGTGTAGTCAGCCAAGTGGGTGCCTGTCCACGGCCCTCTGTTTTCTGTTCCTCTCAGTGTCATGGGTCAATCGATGAGTCTGAGGGAAAGCCACAGGGATGACCATCGTTGTCCCTACTTGAGTGGCTCAGAATTTTCCTAACCAATGCCCTTGAATTTTCACTCATATTCCTGTATTTCATTTTTAAAAGTTAAATAAAATACGTTTTTAAAAATAGAGACTCTGTGAACCTGACTGGTGTGACTCGTTGGGTTGGGTGTCATCCTGCAAAGCAAAAGCTCACTGGTTTGATTTCCCGTCAGGGCACGTGCCTGAGTCGCAGGTTCAGTCCCCAGTCGGGGTGCATACGAGAGGCAGCTGACTGATGTTTCTCTCTCACATCCATGTTGCCCATGAACCACTTGGTGCCTCTGCTCCCTGCTGGAGGACAGGAGAGCAGTGGGGCAGGGTGCCCAGAGCCAGGCAGCTGCACCTGGAGCCCAGGACCACTGTGCTCCCAGTTTTGGAGGTGTGCGATGTTGGATATGTTCTCCAACCTCTCTCTGCCTTCGGTTCCCATCTTTTAAAAAAGTGGAGATAATGGTAACTTAAATGAGCTAATATGGACAAAAGCACTTAACGCTGTGGAGGTCGTGGTCAAAAAATTACAGCGTGGGTCGCTTGGGTTTTATCTCTCAGGTCAGCCGCGCCCTCCGCAACAGCACTTGGTAAAGACCACACAAGTGTTTGCTGATATTGCTCTGCCCCCTGCCCCCTGCCCCCTGGGCTCCTGAGCTCCCCAAGCAGACACCAGGGCCTTAAGTGCTCAGTTAGAGACCAGACTGTGGTACAAAGCACGCATTTACTAAAGGCTTAATGTAACCATTAGGATTCTTTTGGTTATAAGTAACAGAAAATCTGCCCCAAATGACACACAAAAATGAGATTTTATGAGTGTGCATAACTGATGAGTACATGGTTTGGTTCAGATGCTTAAAGGATGAGGTCAGGTTCTGGTGCCACTCTCTCAGCTTGGCTCTACTTCATGTGCTGACTCCATTCTCAAACGGGATTTCCTACTCGCGGTCACAAAATGGCTGCCAATGGCAACAGGGACTGCATCCTCCCTGGCTAACAATTTAATGAGAAATGAGGGAGCCTACTTTCTACAGGTTCAAACAAAAGCCCTCATTCAGCTCTCATTGTCTGTTTGGTGCGACTTGGTCATGCAATAGTGACCCATGTTTATCGACTCGTGAGGTCTGGGTCAGGTGTCACTGCTGGAGCCAGAAATAAAGTCTAATAGAGAAGCGGATGTTCCAACATAAACTGACGTGCTACTCTGCTCCACAAAAAAAAAAAGGAAATAAATAAATAAGTAAATTGCAATATTTGAGGATGGCAGAAGAGAAGTATAATGCAGGAAGAAAAAACCCTGCCTTCTTTTTCCTTAATGACTCTAAGGATTTTTTTCTCCTCTTTCCATTCCAAAAATGAGACCCAGAGCAGTTGTAGCATGATGGTGGGGAATCCACGCTTGGGAGTAAGACTCCTGGCTTTGCCGCTGACTGTCTGTGTGACCCAGGATAATTGACTTTACCGCATTGGGCCCCAGTCTTCTCGTCTATAAAAGGAGGCTAAAAATCCTACCTACCTCATGGGGTTGCTGGAAGAATCAAATGAAAGGATCAGGTCTAGCAGCGGTGTGTTTGGCTCTTAGGAGATAATCCATTTATACTTACGGTTGTTATGAATGAGGGAATATTCTTACTCCAACTCTGGTCTTTGTCACTCAGAGCTGGTTCTAGGCTAAAAGCCTTCAGGAGAGAGAAGACAAGGCTAGCCAGGAGCAAGGAGGACACTCAGTGACTGACTGACTGACCCTGTCCTGAGAGTGGGGAAAGGACCGAGAAGACCAGGCAGGGGCGCAGACCCGAGGACAGGAACTCGGCATGACCAAGTTCCTAAGAAGTGCTCTGTACCACTGAGTTCATACGAAAACCACAGCCTCTCCTTTTGCCTTCAGAGCCCTGTCTCCTGAGGAAGGCAACGGAAAACACCACCCGAATAAGGCCCAAAACTGGGCCAGAGTTTGCCTGCCGAGTGTTTATGCAGATTAGAACATCTCTGTTGACTTGCAGCTTAAGCCTCCCAGGCTTTGCAGTTCGTCAGAGTTTAATGTTCTGTTTCATGTTGTTCCTTGCCATCACTAAGTGGCCCTGTCAGCTCTTAGAAGGGAAACTTCCCCCTTCAGGGTACATTTCCCCTGCCCTGAGCTGGGGAGCCCCATTGCTAGGGGCATCTGTGCTGTTTGCTTTTGGGAAGTACAGATGTGAATAGTCACCAAGTCGCAGCTTTTGTTCTGCTCCTCTGGCAGCCGGGGACGGGCTGATGCAACAGCTGCAGAACACTGGGGCTCCCCCAAGGGGGAGGAAGAGAAAAGAAAGAAGCCTAACGCAGCCCCAGAGGATATGTGCCGGCGCTCTGAGGCCTCCAAGAATTGGATCTATTCTTAGGAATCTCACTCCACATCACTCCACCCGGCGTGGAGGCTCATAGAAGGCAACTCACTGGGCAGCTGTGAGGGGAAGGTGGCTGGAAAGTTTCATTAAGGTGCAGTGTCTGCCCGTTGCTGGTGTACGCTCTAGACCAGGGTTGGAGGCTCCTGGCTGGAGAAGAGCTACTGGCATTACCACGAAGGGATCTAAATCGTCAAGTGTTCATTTGTGTTGCATCCCTAGCAGAGGCGAGCAACAGGATCATTATTAGCAGGCGCTCACGTCTTACCTGAGCTAAGTTAACTGTTCAGGTCAATACTGTTTGAGCACCCAATGGTTTTCCTACACTGTGAAAGCACGAGATGAAAAATCAGCGTTCCAGGAATATTTGCCTAATTGATAACTACTTAGACCTTATAGCAAATCTCACTTCCTGTGTCCTAATAATGCCATAAAATAAGTAGAAGAAAGCAAACGTGAATATTAGTGCAAACGCAATCTATCTTATCATCTCCTCTGGCTGCCTCATTGGTCCAGGTCACGGCACCTCTCACCTGGGTCACAGCAGTCGCTTCCTAAAGGGTGCCCTGCTCCCCCCCGGACAGCCCACCCATCTCTTACTTCATTCGCAGCATAGCAGCCAGGGTAATCTTATGAACATAAGTTACATGTGTGTTCAGAGCCCTCCAGGAGCTTCCTGTCTCACCAAGGGCAAAAGCCAGAGTCCTTCCAATGAATGACTTTCAGGTCCCTGTGTGGCTTGTGCCGTATGTGAGTGATGCCACCTTGGAAGTGGCTCCGATAGCCTCAGCTGAGCTGCTACATCCAACCACATGGCACAGAGGTGAGCTTTTCCTTGCTGAGCCTGAAGAAATGGCCAAATTGTGAACGAACAAATCATTGTGATTTCTGTAAGCTACTTAGTTTAATGTGATTTGTTACACAGCAATAGATAACCATTAAGATTTCAGATTTTAAAAAATAAATTCTCTCCTAAAAAGATTCAAAAGCCACTACTGTAGAAAAATAGTTAATGAGAGAATAAACTTTTGCTAGGCATTAAATTTCAAAAGGTTACAAAACAGTGTGTATAAAATGTTTAAAAACATTTTTTAGTATAAAGCTATCTATAAAGTTCTCATGGAGTTTGAATTTTTTCATAAATTTCCTCTCAAGATAGGTATAAATAAGTTGCAAAACGCAACTCAAGATTTAACAAAATTGCCAATGGTTTATTTGCTCTAATTTCTTTACAGAGGGAAAGAGAATGAGAGGGGAAGAAAAGAAATCTCTCATTTATTTCTAACCACCTTACCTTTTAAAGTATCCCTCAGGAAAGGGATTGCAACAGCTAACATGTAAAAAGAATTATAATAAATTAATTTTTAGGCTGAGCTACCAAAAGCCCAGGAAACCCAGTTCCTGATGACTTAGGAAATTTGGACAAGTTTTGGGTACTTTAAAATATGTAATGTTTGGGCTGGTTGGTGGCGGTGGTGGCTACGGTGAAGGTGGCGGTGACTGTGACCTAGCCCCAGGAAAGTCGCATTTCCACTGCCTAGTCTGGGTGAGCAGACCGAGGAAGCCCAGCTATGGAGCCCCTGAAATTGGTTCCCTGATTCCTTAACTCTTCTCGATGTATCCTTATCTAATGTATGTTACTGTTCTTTGCAAACGGAACAGGTCTAAGCCAATACAACCACAACTGACTTTTCAGGCAACTCAAATTTCATTCTTTTTATTAAACCTCCTTAACACTGGCATCGATTTTTTTTTTTGAGACAAAATGCAGTAGTTTATATTTTTCCGAGTTTCAATTGATCTTCTTGGTTTCAATGGTGTGTCACAGCTTCTCGAGGCCAAAAGAGCCTTAATGGGATCACCAGTCATAAAGCTGTGCCCCAGTATGTCTTAGGTGTCGTCACTGAAAAAAGTGTTGAACTTTTAAACTCTGTTGGAGTGGGTGGGGCCTTCCCGCAGCATTTCATAGTCATTTGATGGTTAAAAACCCCACAGCCACAACCAGAAGAATAAAATAGTGTCAGGCAAATAGGTAGGAACAATTGGAGCAGGGGCTGGGTGACTTTCAGATTAAGTGTCCACAACCCCACCCAAAGTAAACATGAAACTCCCCTGAGAAGCCCTTCATTTCAGTTACTGTGCCACTAATGCACAAGCCCTCTCTGAGGCCCAATGCAAATATCGCCTCTGTGTTTATTATCCTAAGATGTCAATGTCCTCTTCCTATTTGCCAACATAAGCTCTTTTGAGGCAGGGACAGTTTTTGTCATTTGGTTAAACAGAATTCAGAATTAGGGGCTTCTAAAGTGCTGGGTGGGGAAAAATGGGATGAGTCAGAGTAGCATACAAGAGGTTCCTGTAAAAACGTCTTTTAACCACTTAATAAGCATAATGAATCAATGGAGAAGAAAGGGGTTATTCAATAAACAATGCCAGGGTATTCGTTAGATATTTTGAGGGGAAAAAAACTCCACTTCAACTCTAAACTCATACTGTAAATCAAAATAAATTCTAGAAAGATTTAAGAAACAAATGATGGAAAAAGTAAACCCTTATCTTGAGCATATCATGCTAAGTGAAATAAGTCAGCAGAAAAAGTCAAGAACTATATGATTCCACTTACGTGTGTGTTATAAAACTGACAGCAATGAATAAAGAAACAAGAAAAACAAAGAAAATCTCATAGAAACAGGTAACAGTATGACAGTTACCAGAGGGAAGTGGTGGATAGGGGGTCGTAAAGGGTAAAGGTGGTCAAATACATGATAATGAATGAAGATTTGACTTTGGGTGGTGGGCACACAATATATAGATGATATATCATAGAAACGTACATTTGAAACCTATATGATTATTTCAACCACTATCACTCCAATAAAGTAAATGCAAAATAAATCATTAAATAGGCATATAGATCAATGGAAAAGAATTGAGGGTTCAGAAAAAAACCCTTATATTTATTGTTACATTTATGGTCAATGGATTTTCAACAAAGGTGCCAATGCGATGCATTGGGGAAAGGAGAGTCTTTGTAACAAATGGTGCTGGGACGATTGGATAGTCACAGGCAAAAAGCTCAGCTTAGACCCTTACCTCACAGTATACATAAAATTTAACTCAAATTTGATCATAGGCTTAATGGTAAGAGCTAAAATAATAAAACATTTAGAAGATAACACAGGAGAAAATCTTCAAGAGCTTGGGCTAAGCAAAGATTTTATACATATGATGCCATAAATATGATCCATAAAAGAACAAATTGATAAATTGGGCTTCATCAAACTTAAACACCTTTGTGGTTCACAAGACACCATTAAGTACATGAAAAGATACACAACAGATTGGGAAATATATTTGCAAACAACTGTTCTCACAGAGTTTATCTTCTTTAGAGGGTATAGGGGGCATGCAATAAATACATTAACAAATAAGAAAAGTATCAAATAGTGATCAGTGCTTCTGCAGAAGGGAAAACCACTGAGATTTTCGTTGGATGCTGGCCACATTGGACTGTGTAGTCGGGGAAGAGTTCTCTGCTCAGATGTCATTCATATTGAGCAATTTGAGCTCTGAATACCGGACGGAAAGGCAGCCGTACGGGGATCCACCGGGCAGGAGCGACGACAAGTGCAAGGGCCTTACAGTGGGCACCGGCTGGGCATGTTGAGGAGGTAACGGTTGGTGGGGTCCGGTCCAAGCGGACACGGAGAAGAGTGATACCAGATGAGGGGGGAGCCGTAGGAGGGTGCCTGGTCCCAGAGGGCTTTGGGAGCGAAGCTGAGGAGGTGGTCTGTCCTCGAATGGGGTCAAATCAGATCATTGTGTGATCACTCCTGAGCAGAGAGTGGATTCCAAAAGGGTGTATCGCCCAGAGTTCTTCATGGCAAATAACAAAGCTGACTCTGGCTGGTTTAGCAGAAATTTATTTAAATTTTATTTTCAAAGAATACTGAGCAGCTCATGGAGTTTTTTGGAGGCCCTGAAAAACAAGATTCAGGGTCAAAGTTCCAAGAAAGAAAAAGGTTGTGTGGACCTTCCTTTTCCAAACTGCTTACCACTGCATCAGAAGTCTCTGAAGCATGCCAAAGGCGGGCCTGAGTCACCGGCTTGCACTCCAGTTGCAAAAGAAGCGAGGCACTTGTGTTTTCTAGGTTCTAACTTCAGGGAGTCAAATTCTCAAGGCTGGAATTTCCCCAAATATAAGAAGGAAAAAGTTTTTTTAAGTACGAGGAAGTCAGAAAACACCAAAAATGTCCATGAAATGGAATGAGAGGAAAACTATGGACCCAAATTTGGGGACTGTTACAGTATTTCAGGTAAAATATAATAGGGGACTTGATAGGCTGCTAATAATATTATAGGATGGTGGTTCTCAAAGGATGGCGCAGGACCAACAGCATTTTCTGAGGGCTTTGTTAGAAATGCTAATTTCAGGCCCCTGAACTTTCTGAATCCGAAACTTGGAGGGCGAGGGAAGCCCAGCAATTTCGTTTTAAGAAGCCAGCAAGTGATTCTGAGGCATGTCACAGTTTGAGAGCTGCTGGTATTGGACGTGGAGAGAAGAGGAGTATGCAGCAGCAGCCTGCAGAACTTTTTGATGGATTCAATAAGAAATTTAAAGGAGAGGGTGGAATCAGGGAACACCCATAGATTTTCACCTGAGTGACTGGGAAGATGGGAGTAGCTTTCACCAGGATGGAGAGCCCGTGAGCAGGCTGGCAGAGGGAACGACCACCGGGGAACTCACCGTGGACGTGCAGAGTTTGTTAGGCATGCAGAAGGCCGTGTCAAGTAGGCAGCTGACTAGGAGTCTGGGTTATTTGGGAGAGGTCAGTGATGGAGAACTTGGTACAAAACAATCAACGTTTAAATAGAATTAAAGATATTAGTGCGGTCACTAAGAGAGGATATAAATGCAAATGGACTCCAAGACAGACTTTAAAAGTCAAATTCAAGTGTGAGAGAAGGATTCAGCCAAAGATACTCAGAAGGGGAGGCCATGGTGGACACGAGTGAGCATAGTGGGCAACTCTTAGAATGTACGTCAAAGAAAGCAAGGAAGAGTGGTTTCAGGAAAACAGCATGGTCTACTCTGCTGGATGCTGCTGAAAGGTCTAGAAAGTTAAGAGGATGACTCCTGGATTTGGCAACGTGAAATTTTGGGGAATCATATGAAAATTACTAGATTTTTTCTAAATGTATTATCATTATTATTATTATTTTGCTACTCAGACGGAAAAGGAGCTAGTGGGGTAATTTCATTAATCAGTTTGCACTGCTATATAAAATACCATTTATTGGGTGCTTTAAAAATGTATTTTCTCACAGAGCTGGGGGCTGGAATTTGAATATAGGGTGCCAGCACCGTGAGTTCTGATGAGAGCTCTCTTCCTGGCTTGTTGACAGTTAGCCACCTTCTCATTCTGTCTTCACATGGCAGACAGAGAAAAGTAGGAGCAAGCTCTCTGGTGTCTCTTCTTCTTTTTTAAGAGATGGTAATGATATTTTATTATATTCCTGGTTTTTCAAAGTTATTGAAAGCAAGGACTGACAACCAAGATTACTCTACCCAGCAAAGCTATCATTTAGAATCAAAGGACAGCTAAAGAGTTTCCCAGACCAAGAAAAAGCTAAAACACTCAGGGCACTGTGCTAAGTGAAATAAGTCAGACAGAGGAAGACAAATGCCTTATGATTTCACTGACATGTGAAATCTAAAAAACAAAATAAACAAAGAAGTAGAACAGAAACAGACTCATAGATACAGAGAACATTTTGATGGTTGCCAGATAGTAGGGAGGGGGAGGGTTGGTGGGATGGGCGAAAAAGGTGAAGGGATTAAGAAGTACAAATTGTTAGTTACCGAATAGTCACAGGGATGTAAAGTATAGCACGGGGAATACAGTCAATAATATTCTAATAACTATATATGGTATGAGATGTGCATGAGATTTATCTGGTGCCTTTTCTTAAAAGGGCACAAATCCCATCGTGAGATCACCACCCTTCTAAACCTAATTATCTCCCAAAGGCCCTATCTCCAAATACCAAAACATTGGGGGTTTGAGCTTCAATTGAGCTTCAATGTATGAATTTGGAGGCGGCAAGGCAGACATGATTCAGTACAATGAGCTATGTAATATTAAGAAGATGCTTTCTCTTTGCTCATGTGGGTAGAGGATGCGTGACTCTGCGTTCTCTGCAACACTGCTACGTTAGTGCTCTCCACCCCTCCCTTCGTCAGGTTCTCATCATCTTGCACACAGATAGAATCCTCACCTGTGCACAAAAGGATTTTACCACCCTTCCCCCAATGCACCTTTCATACACAAGACTCATTTCATGACAAGGCGATCTGTCCATGTCAGTCCTTTATTCCAAACCCCACAGCTCAGCAGTGTTTCCAAAACGTGTCTGATCCTGAGACTCGCCAGGGTGCTTGTTAACTAGTCAGATCCTCCATGCAGTTCTGGGTTGAGTCTGGGGCATCCATATTTTAATCATCAACCAAGTGATACCTATCATCAAGGAAGTTTGGGAAGCACGGCTACAAATGATGAAGTTCAAGATCCTTAGCAGGGCACAGAGGGCTGAATGACCTGACCCCATTCTTTCTCTCCAGCTCCCTGGCACTCCAACTCCAGCCATGGGAAAGTACTTGTGGCTCCGGAGCCCCCCCATTTCTCCTCACGCCTCATGACTTAGCACATGCCTCTCTGCCAGAAGGGCGCCCTCTCTTCACTTGGCCCCCTGACCAATTCCCCCACATTTTCTACCTCCCAGTTCAAAGTTGTACCATAAGGGCTTCCTGCCTCCTCACGCTTTGTAACACTCTTTTTATACTCCTGCTACACTCTCTGAGTCTCCACTACAACAACGTCAGAGTGTTACATTTCTTATTTACATGTTTGTCTCCCCACCGCACTGATAGGGCCTCCAGAGGAGGGAGTGGGTATTTTCATCTTTGCATCCCTGGCTCTGTGAACAGAACCAGGTGCAATGCAAGCACCCAATAGAGCTGACTAAATAAACTAGTAAATTATCACAGGCAAGACAGAGGAATTCAACAAAATTGAATATTCCCCGAGGGCTGCTATTAAACATTAATAGGAAGATGGTCATCAAGATCTCCTGTGTGGACATGTGCACACACACACACACAGGTATCCAAAGTGAAGACGCATGCCCACTCCTGTGGAAGCTGAGGCACCTGCTGTTGCAGACCATAATGGTAACAATTAATCACAAGTTGGTCTGGGTTAAGCATCGAATGAGAGACAGAGAATAGTGTTCAAAATAGTGAGAAAAGCAGTGTTGTTTCTGGTAGGCTAGAGAATGTGGAGGCTTCTATCCAAGACCCTTTTTGGATTCCAGATATCTTCTCCTGATTGAAGACCTGAGGTCAACTCATTTCCCAGAAGATGGGCCAGAGCCCTGACCCACAGGCCCGTTTCCACGGGGGAGCCAAGGACAGCTGCTCCCCAAAGCCAGGCTGCGTGGAAGAATAGTGATGAAAAGGTTGCTACAGCCGCTTAAGAAGGCCCTTCCCCAGTCTTACTGGTAGAGAAAGTTAATTCTCTTTCTGGGAGGAGAGAAAGAAGAGTAGAGAGTGGCAAAGATGTTTCTCGCATCTATTTCTCTGTGGGAGTCGAGTGGAGGCCCCCTGCGATGGAACCGTGGGGCGTGGGGCACACATTCCCTGCTCCGCCCTCCCACCACAGAAGTGCTTTGAGAAGGACTCATGTTTGTAGAGTCAGGTTTAAGAAGGAAGTGAAAATCAGTTTTTCCAAAATCAGAAGGGAAATGGAAAAGCTCACATCACGTGAGTCTGCAAGGCTGAGGAGGATCTCGTATGAGAGACTCAGACTCCGAAGTTCAGATACTCCCAACTTCAAGGTTGTGACAAGGTGGGTGAGTTACTTAACCTCTCTAAGACTCCCTTCAGCCATCCATCAAAGGGTGGGGGCAATTAATCTGGCATGCCCTGGCCAAAGGGGATGATGGTAGAAGGGCTGGGTGGACTCACTGTTAACTATTATCATGGATAATAGTAATAACCGAGGTCACACCCAAGAGATGGCTGACTGGGGAATCCTCCCCTCTGACCCTCTTCTTCATCGACATCCCTACCCACGTTCCTACCAGGTGTGCCCATCTCAACAACCTCCTCCAGCATCAGCTCTGTCCCAAGACCCCAAGAGACAGAGTTTGTTTCCCGGTCCCTCAAATGCTATTGCAGTTAACATTTAAGAACTTTTCTACGCTCTTCTTTCTGTGCCCTTGAACTATGCCTCTGATGTTATCACCACCTCTGGTTATGCGGTTCTAGGGAATCACATGTCTTGGAAATGAGTTGTTTAATTCTTTTTTCTTTTTTTTTTAAATTGGATAGATTTCTGAATTCGGTGGGGAAGAATCTTCCATGGCACAAACAGACCTCTACCCTGGGGTCTCCTTATAAAAACTGCACAGTGAGGGTAAATTCTCTAGCCACTTTCCCTACAACTGCAGTTTTTGTCGTGTGTTTCATGACCGGCAACATTTTGACCTGGGAATGGTTTACTCTATCAACAGATGTATCCTATGGTCCTACAGGGGAATGAGCAACCAGGCCAAGATCCCAGGACAACAGAGACGCAAAACCAAGGTCTCCGGCCCTGAGACACTGAAACCGCGTGCAGCCCTTTGAAGTGCGGCTTGGCCTCGACTCTGCAGGTTTACTTAACTCCTATAGAGCAACTACTATTTGCCAGGCACTGTGTGAGGCACTTTACAGACATTAACTCATTTCATTCTGATAACCCTTGAGAAGTGGCTTAACCTTTCTCTTTCTATTTCCCCTTTTGAAAAAAGAATTCCAAAAAGTATGTACCTTACAGGATTATTGTGACAGTCTCAGGAGTTAACACACTACATCTCTTAGAACAAGACATGGTACAGTGTGAGCACTACATGATTACGTATTTGTGGCAACAAAGCCCTTGGTGATTACAGGAACACAGAGAAGGGACCCATAGCCCAGTGTGGGAGGTGAGGCAAGGGTTCCTAGGAAGCCACCTACTCCGTGAAGGGCTGAGCTAAGTCCACACTAGTGAATGAGCTTCTCACACCTCTGCCGTGGTCAAACGTTCAATTACGAAATGCAGCCTTGGGGGAGAGTGTACGGCCCCTCGCCCCTGAGATATAAAGACGCATTTGCTAGTCCTTATTTACAGACGTACTAACAACGAAAAACTCATGTTCCCCCTTCTGACCAACCCTGAGAACAATGCCAAAGATTTCCTGTAATGAAAGGAACTAAAAATACTTTTTGATGATGGAGAGAGTGGAAGTTGAGCAACGCTGGCTGAGTGAAATGCGGAAATGATACCAAATGGCACCCGAGCAAAAAACAAGCAGCCCACCTGGCCTTTGATCTCTCAATCTTGCCCCAAGACTCCCTCCGTAATGTTTTGTTCCAGGAGGCCACGCTGTGTCTTTGTGTTTGCACGCTCCACCTAATTTTCTGGAGAAAAAAATTAGTCAACCATGACTAATGCTGAATTATAGCATAAGATGGTTGCCAGCGAATTGAATACCTAAATAATAAAACTTTCTCTTCTTTGCAACCCGTTGAAGATCCTTAAGAACTGGGAATATATTCTGTGCTTTTGGGACTCAACAACCACTTCCATATTTATTACCAAACTGTTGTTATCATCGGATATATTTTATACACTGTCATATCTGTGTTAAATTTAATTATTTCGTTAAATTTTACCATTTTGTTAAACCACTGTGGAATGGTTTGCATAGTTTGTAAAACTCGTCACGTATTTTATTTCCTTTTACTCTCATCCCCACTCATTGAGAGACAGTCAGCATCCCCATTGCCACCCCCTTTCACAAATGAGGTCACTGAGGCACAGGGAAGTGAAGGAGCTTTTCTGAGATCACGCTGCCGGCAGATGACAGCCTTCTGACAAGCCACTCCTTGCTCCACCCGTCTCATCCCCTGGAATTCCGTTTTGCTCTCTGTTTGGGGTATCCTCATCGTTATAAATCTGCTCTGTTTATTATGGCCCGTCTCCAAAAGAGGCCTCAGCCTGGCCAAGAGGAGTCGTTTCTATTTCTTTGCAAGAAAGTTTTTCCTCTTCTCCGGTCTGGAAAAGGTGGCTCGGCGGCCAATTCAGTGAGCAATTCAGTGATTTAGGAACAAATATGTGGTACAGCTGAGTCTCTCCAGATGTTGAGCTAAATAAGGCACAACTAGACTTTCTGGGTCTGACACCTCTTTAGGCCAAACTGGGAGGAGAAGGGGCCCCAAAAAGCACTTGAGAAAGTAATGATAATATTCTTCTCAAGAATGCCTACTATGCACCAGACACTTTACATAGAGCTGGGACTCAGGATAAATTGCTGGTAAATTATACAATTATATGATAAAATCTTACAATTTTTTTTCCCTTCAATTTACCTCCTGGTAGGAAGATTTTCCACCCCTGTACTGTTGAACTCAAGAGAGGCTGTATGATTTGTGCTGGCCAGTGAAAAGTAGACAGAGGTGACACACTTCCTCCAGCTCCTGGTTTGCCATCCCTCTCTTCCATCTGCCACACAGACTGGCAGTGTTCCAGATGGAGGCTGCCCTGGGGCCCAGAGAGCAGTAGGGGAGCCAAGCTTCAGCGAATCCACAGTGGCCGTGCGTGTGAGCAAGCAGTATTTCTCTGCTGTGTGGGCAGCCACTGGTATTTTCAGACTGTTGTTATAGCAGCATGGTCTAGTCTCTCCTAACTGCTAAACATGCATGAGATCCCAAAGCCAGTATGTGGTTGAGCCAGAATCATTCTTCTCCAGCATTTAACGAATGCCTACTCAGTGCACTAACTGTGCTAAGTGCTTTCCATATATTACCTTAGTCTTCACAATGATCCCATCACTTGTATAGATAGTGCTTATCCCAATGTGTCAATCAAGAGCATTTTGGCTCACACAGCTCATAAGGAGAAGATCCAGGACTTGAACCACAATTGCCCTTAATTCATATCCCAATCTCATCATAATCATTAATCCATGCTGTATCCTTGTTCATTTCTTAGGACACAGAGCTCGAGAAATTGAAAACTAGAGTGAATTTGCCAACTACTTTCAGACTATCAGGTGGTTCTCATGTACCATCTGTCAAAAGAACAATGTGAACTGCCCCAATTCATGAACAATTACCTAATGAACCCCCTATGTGGACAAAGGAGGTGGAATTATTCGGAGTTTCCTTAACACTCCTCCATTCCTGCTTAATCCCTTCCTTAGTTTAGAACTGCTCAGCTAGTGACCCAGAGTTCCTACCCTCTCTCTTACTGGTGGATAAATATACAAGAGCTACCTCCCACTCCAAGGATGGAGTCAACGAGCAGAGTAGGGGGCAGAAACAACAAAGACTTTGAAAGCAAACAGATCTTGTTCAAGTTCTGACCTTGCCACTTAGTGAATTTGAGACCTTGGGCAAGTTATTTCCCTTCTGTATCTGTAAAATTAGATAAATAAGATAATGATACCTACTTCACTGAACAACTCGGGGAAGAAAATAGGAACTTTTTGACAAGTGCCTTGGACAGGGCAGAGAATAGGTCATCGCTGAACGTTAGTTCCCTTAAGAAATTACCCCAAACACATCGCGTAGAACCTTTGCTTTCCTGCCTGCTCTCGTCCCTTCTCCTAACCTCCCATTCTTTTTGTGCTGAACCCAAAGGAGCCACTGGTCCAAGATGAATGTGCTTCCTGATCTGATTGGTACCTGAACATACATCTTTGCCCTGAGAATGGGGTTTGGAAATGGAGATCGAGGGGCTTTTAAATACTGGGCTCGACTTAAAAACAGTAAGAGTTAACAACAACAACAACAATAACAACAAAAGCCACAGACCAACCTTGAAAACTAATTATTTTTAGAAATATCATTTACAGGGGATAATGCAAACCAAGTTCCAAATACTCAACTCCCAGCAAACATATGGATTACAATCCTTTGGGAGGGAGAGGTAAATGCATGTGCACATATGTATTTATACCAATCATTCCTTGTATGTATTTATTCCAGTCATTGAACAACAAATATATTTTAACCATTTCCAATTAACTCCTGCAGTTCTGAAAACATTTTTAAGTGACCAGTAGAGCACCATTCCCATCCTTTTCTCAGTCCTTCAGCCCTCAAGCTGAAGCAAGAGACCCAAGAGTCAACCTCAGGCCCATGCCCTCCAGGTCACTGGGCCCCTTACCTTTTATTTAAGAGCCTCAAAGTAAGTTAGACTTTCCAAACATGGAACTCTGTCCATAGTGGAAGGCTGAAGATCAGAGCTGGCAAGCCTCTAGTTTCTTCAATGAAGGTACAGAGGAAAGAAATTCCACCTGACAATCAGCACACTGAAAGTTTCTCTCCATTCACAAAATTGACCAAGTTGAGAAGAATGCGTGATGTGTGTTTCTTTGCCTTGTTATCTGTGTCATTCATGTATCACCTGAAGAGAAACAAATATCACTGAGAGGCTGAATGAGACAGTGACTGTGCCCAAGGGGTCAGGCTGACCTGGGTTCGGATTCTGTCTCTGATATGAACAACCTCTGCAGTGGGGGCAGGAAGTTTAATCTTGGACTGCCTGTCCTCAACCCAAAAATGAGAATAATAATTTCTACCTCACAGAGTACTGCAATACTTAAAAATATTGTACAAAGATGCCTAGTGCACAGTAGGTTCTCAAGAAATGACTCCTGTCGTCATTAATGGAATCTGAAGTCAAATTGGCAATCTGGTATTATGAATATCTGCTGATCAAGGATTGCATTTCAAAAAGCAATCAGATTGAGTCTCAAGCATCAGGCTAAGGATTTATTCAGTTTCTTTTATTATTCCTGCATTTCAGATTTACTCAGAAAAATATAGAGTTGTGATTTCTGGTTAAAACTAAATCTTCCTATAGATTATTTTATTGTTATAAGCAGCCTATTTACTTTTCAAGAAAAAACAAAAATATTTTTTAAAAATTTATTATACTGCTTTAGGGAATATGTGGAGAATAAATCCAATATAAGACAGAGTAGATTTCAAAAAATGGCCATAAATTTCTGCAATACCTGCATGCATTCTTCATTGTAATACAATTTTGCTCCTCCTTCCATCATGAGACAGAGTTTATTTCTCGATTTCTGGACTCTAAGATTGGCTGTGTGACTCACTTTGACCAACAGGTAGATAGCAAATGTGATATAGGCAGAGGCAGGCTGGAGCCTGCCCTCTCTTGCTTCCCTGAGACCACCATATGAAGAAGCTCGGGTAGCCTACTAGAGGATGAAAAGTCACATGGAGTAGTAGCAGGATTTCTCAGGTGGTAACAAGCACCAACTTCCAGACACAAGAGGGAAACCATTTTGGACCACCCAGCTTCAACTGAGCTACCAGATGGTTGCAGCCATAAAAATGACCCCAAGTGAAACCAACAGATGAACCACCCAGCTGAGCCTAGCCCAAATTGCTGGCCCACAGACTCATGAGCAACTAAAATCACTGATGTTTTAAATCAGTTTGGGGTTGGTTTGTTATTCACAACAGATAACTGATGCCCACACTCTAATAGGCAATCCCGTGGGTGGCTGCTGAGTTAACAGTAAATTCCCATTCTCTAGGCATTAACCCCTGAGTCACAGGTGTGGGGTCCCGGCAGCTCTGCTCCCTGGGCCACAGTCACTTGGTCAGGGTGAACTCTGTCTGAGGCTGAATCAGTCCTGTGTCTCTCACATCACTGCAGCGCTCTAAGTGGCTGGATCAGTAACTGTCATTGCCAAGGCCTCCAGGGTTGCCCAGGTTCTGCTCTTCTCAAAGCCTGGTTGTTCTACAGTCCCTCAGATCTAATGAACTTCTCTGGTATCTAAGGTCAATTACATTTCTCCTCAAGATAGCTAGAGTTGGTTTCTGTTGCTTGTACCCCCAAAAGTCTTAATAAATAAAAGTCCCCTCTCAGCCCTGACTGGCGTAGCTCAGTTGGTTGGGTGTCATCCTGAAACGTGGAAAGTTGTTGGTTTGATTTCTGGTCAGGGCACATGCCTGGGTTGTAGGTTTGGTCCCCATTCGGGGTAGGTACAAGAGGCAGCCGTTTACTGTTTCTCTCCCTTTCTTTCTCCCTCCCTCCCCTATTATCTAAAAATAAATAAATAAAATCTTCTGTTTTTAAAAAGGTCCCCCTCAAAGTGTTTGACCTTCCAGATGAGGAAAGGGTAATGGTTATGTTTGAAAGCTTCTCACGCACAGGACGCCATGCTGACCTCTAGAGGGGAAGAAAGAATGAAGAGAAAGCACCAACCCTGTCCTCAGGGAGTCCCCCACCTCCGTTTTCTGCCTGCTCTTCCCCTTGGTTTGCAGACCTGGTGACTCAAGAATGTTCTGTAAGACTGAATTATTTCTAATTAACTTGAATTTTAAGACCATGTGTCATCCTTGCCTCTGCCTGGAAAACCCACAAACCAATATAATTCTTCGTTGCTTGCCTGAGGCCACTCAGATCCTTGAAAGATGAATTAAAAGCCACATCTTCTCTGGAGTAGCCCACAGTCCTACAGGGATCTAATGCTTTTCCTTGTGATTCATCTAGCTGATCATGGCTTTTACTTTTACTTTTACTTTTGCTTTTACTAGGGAGGGGAGGGTTTAGGGGAGGCCTGACAGTGAACTTCTATGGTAGAAGGATTGTGAGACCCTGACAGAAATTTCATGGAAAGACAGAGAGAAACAGGAAGGGGGAAGGAGACACATATGCCTGGCACAACACTTTTATATGCAGGGCCCAAACAACCCTGGGAAGTAGGCATCAGAGTCTCATTTTACAGATGAGGAAATGGAGGCCTGGAGAGGTGAAAAGGGATGCCCAAGGTCACGAGTGTCTTAATTCAAGTCCAGGCTTGTTGTCACCCAAGCTCCTGACTCTTCCGTTATCTGGCTGCTTTTCTGAGAAGAAAGCCATGGAAGCTGAGTTGGGGCTGAGGGTGGATCATGTCATGTTATTAACAGTCAGCAGTGATCACAGTCCTCTCCAGCCTCCACGATGAGTCTACTCCAGTACTTTCCAAAGAGAAAATTTATTTTAAGTCTCTCCCTGTGATGTCAATAAGTAGGTATCAATACATGTTTCACAAAAAGAGGGATTCCCTCAGAACATAAGATTTGAGCTAGTTTCTTCACTGCGGGACACCTCAAAACCTTATTATGTTTAAAGGGTCTGCATGAATCTACAAGGGAAAGACAGTGTGATATTAGTTAGGGTATACCATAGGCTGCCATAACAAAGTAACTCTAAAATTTGGTGGCCAAAAAAGAAATTAACTTCTCTTTCATGTATCAGTACAGAGATGAGTGGTCCAAGTTGGCCAAGTGGCTCTTCCATTGACAACACACAGCAGTGGCGGTTACCATTCCTCAGATGAGGGCAACCAAAACATAGAGACCAGGGCGAAAGGCTTTCTATTTGAAGAGATGACATGGAAATCACACATATCACTTGTACTTACATCTCACTGGCCTGAACTCCGCCACATGGACACAACCAGTCCCAAGGGAGGCTAAGAGATGTAATCTCTAGTTAAGTGCCCAAGTCTCAGGCCAAAACGCAAGGGGTTCTATCACCACAATTCAGAAAAGGAGAACATGTACTGAAGGAAAATAAGCAGTTTTAATAGTCTCCAACTTTATTTACCTGCAGAGCTTTTTTTTCTGCAATATTTTTTGAGGGACTAGTATTTCATTAAAGACTGTATCGATCAGGACAAGATAGTTAATGATGCAGTAACAAACAACCCCAAGACCCAGACGCTTAAAACAATGTAAGTTTAGTTCGCACTCATACTACATATCCACAGTCTCCCCACAGTAAGGGGACATGGAAAGAGAGGATCTGCTCTTCTCTCCAGGAAGGAGGCTGATGGAAGAGCTGTCATCTAGAACAATTTCCAGATTCCCAGAGTAAAAGGGGAAGAGTGAGGGTGAACAGTGCTCCACCACATGTAGTTGCTAGGAAAGCTAAGGAGAACCTGACAGCATTTCATGGACTTCCTCACTGCACCTCCCACAAACCAGGCCTTTGCTCCCAGAACTGAGGCAGCTTAGACATTCTGCTGCTTCTTCCACAGTGTTCCTGATTCCACTGAGGAGAAGGGGGCCTCCTTTCATCTCCTTTGCCCTGATCATCCACCACCTTGTTGTGCAAGTTAGAGTACCAAATACAAGCTCCAGATGACTGTATAACTGGCAAAACTGTCTCCAGTTCCTACTCTCCCAGAGTCTGCTTCTCCAACCCTTGAATCTGAGCTGAGCTTCTGACTTGCTTTAACCTACAGAATGGTCAGAAGTGACATGGTGCCAAGCGTAAGTCTCAGGAGGACTTTTACGCCTCCACTCTCTTTCCCACGGAAGGCTGCCATAACTATGCGATCAATATACGATTATTGTGTGGCCAGGGAGGAGCTCGTCTGCTGCAGGACAATGAATCTCATGGAGTAGAAATGAGCCGTCCCAGCCGAAGTCACCCCAGATCAGCCAGCCCCAGCCCACCAGGTGGCTGACTGCAGACCAAAGATGTGCCCAACTCAGTCAAGCCCAAGTGGATGGCCCACAGCTTAAAAAAAATGGTTACTGTTTTACACCACTAGGTTGTAGGTGCCCTGGTACATGCAAAAGCTAAATGGTATAGTTATTTTGAGCAGAAAAGAAATGTATTAGAAAGTTGTATCCCCTAAAAAGCCAGGGCACTGTGAGGCTTAGAGGTTCTACCCAAAATCACATCACAGAACCGGCCTGGCCCAGAACCACTATATCTGCTGCTACGGACACCAACTCCATGAATGCTGCCACCAGGACCTCTGTCCTCAGGAAACTGGAGAGAGCTATTACTGCTGCCACCTGTCCCCAGAATTAGGTCACATATAGGCAGGATACTCTACAAAATAAATACCAGACACAAAGGCAAGGGCACAGAGCCAACAAAGCGGAGGCCTGGAGCCAGGGCCCAGGAAGCGCCCACCCCAGCCCCTGTTGCTAGCCGTTAACCCCTTGGTAGCTGAATGGGGGAGGGTTAGCACGAGAATCCTGAGGCAGGAGGCAGGGGACTTGGGCAGCATAACTTTACCCACCTTTGCGGAGCATTTCAGTGTTTTAACAACTAGTAATATAATACCAGTGCATACAACCTTCCCTTATGAATTTAGTCGCTGATAAGGAGACTAGAGTTGCATGCTTGGCTTAGGTTAACCAGGAGCCACCCCTGCCTTAGTGAACTAGGGTTATGGCCATTTTTCTGGGCCCATGACCACTCGGTGAATGAGCAAAAGAATAAAATCAGGACTCTGCCAGTAAAGAAGGTGGGGATGAGGGGGGATGAATTAGCATAAACTATCAACAGTATCTGCCATCTGTTCCCAGAATTAGGTCACATACCCCTTGATCCACTCCCCAGTGATAAGGTGGGGTGGGAGACACAGGACAGGGTACCTCAAGGCCCAAGTGGTTAATCGTTAGTGTTCCTTGCAACAAGTGTCACAGGCCCAGGGTCACCACTGTTCCAGTCTACCTGCATCAGGTGTTTCCCAGGACAGGTTGGTCACCCTGTGGTCAAGGCCAGTTAATCTCTGATCTGCATGATGTTACTTAAGAGGAGCTAGAAAGGGCCGGAGATTGAGCGCAGCCCAAGGTCACGCTGCTAATTCATACATCCCTGTATTTCAATTAGTCACATTCATATGTCGCTTCAGTTTTACAGTCTTGTGACATTGCTATCTTTCTACAGGTGAAAATATAATCATAATATACATTAATAATAATAATAATAATAATAAGCACAGCCTTTATCAAGTGTCTGTCATCCGTCCAGCACAGTTCTGGGCACTTCATGTGTATTAATCTATTTAATCTTTACTGTAGTCATAGGAAAGAGATTCCACTATTGTTCCCACTTTACAGATGAACAAACTGAGCCACAAAAAAATTAAGGAACTTGACAAGGTCACAGAGCTACTAAGTGGCAGGTCCAGGACATCTTGGGCAGTCAGCCTCCACTGCACATGTCCTTTGTCATACACTGTACTCTCTAGCAGGTGCATGGTCTGACTGCATTCCAGTCCCACTCCACCCACTCCACCCACTCCAAGCCGGCAGACCCCTCCCAGGTCCCTCACTCCAGATGAAATATCCCATTTGGCAGACACACGTCTCATTGAAGAGGGACAGGTGGGGAGACTAAAAAGGTCACAGCTATGTTGCACCTGGATGGAACTGCTGTTCAAGAGATTAACTTGGGGCGCTGGCTGGTGTAGCTCAGTGGACTGAGAGCTGGCCTGAGTACCAGAGGGTCGCTGGTTCAACTGCCGGTCGGGGCACACGCCTGGGTTTCAGGCCAGGTCCCCAGTAGGGGGTGTGCAAGAGGCAACCACACACTGACGTGTCTCTCCCTCACTCTCACCCCCTTCTCCTCTCTCTTAATAAATAAATAAAATCTTTAAGAAAAATTTAAAAAGAGATTAACTTGGGGGTTATTGTGCCATGCTGAGTGTGATGTTACAGGTTAGAAAGACATGGGACATAGCACTTTATGTCACTGTGCCTTGGTTTTCATCATGACAAAACTGAGAATCTGGACCAAACTGTGGTTAAGGTCCTGTCCAGGACTGGGGAACCCAATTCGCACAGTGACTTCGATTCAACGAAACGAACTGAGGTCTGGAATACCAAGGCAGCCATGAAACATGAAAGAAAATCACATGCACCAAAAGCAGCTGTAGCATCATTTCTCTCCTTTTTTTCCTTGGTAATTTCTTTCCAGGCTGCTCATATGTGAAAAACAGGCCTAAGATTTTGGGATAAGCTGAGGAAAAACCAGAAATAAGAAAGGTTATTTCTTGTTTGTCTTTACAGATGTTCGCTACAATCAAAGCATTTCTGAACCCTCCACCCACAAATTTTTTTTTAAAAAGGGCTTGTGTCTGCATTTTTTTCCCCTTAGAGGGAATGTTGACTTTCAAGTCCTCTTCATCTTGACACTTTCACTTCCTTTGTCACAAGGTGAAGTAGCCACCAGACGCAGGCAAGAGACTCCTTGTACCACATTTCAGGACACTTGAGCCTCCAAGAAGAGCCTGTACCAAGAGTGTGTCTTCAAGATGATTGGACTGCTCTATCCAGTGTTGCTGAGGTGAGTGAGCCCTCTAACACATTCACTATGTCACATTGCCCATAAAAATAGGTATTCTGCTTTAGTTCACAGTTTATGAGTAAGTCACTTGCTTTTTGCCTCTGCCACTTTGCGATGTAATGAGCTAACCGTCTCCTGCGCCATTTCAAGTTCTGCCTGAGAGTTTTCTGGTCATACTGCCTCCTCGTCCATACTGCTCTCAGGGGAGAGCAGGCCCCCGATTACTCAGGAGGAGGCGAGGCCGACTTCCAGGTGGAGGCTTCTATTCGACTCACAAGACGCTCTCCCTTTCTTAGGGTCAATGGCACTGCTTTTCCTTAGGAACACTCACGTCTCCTTGTGTTTTTCTAACTCCATGCTTTCTTCGACTTACCCTTCCAGAGAAACACAAGGAATTTTCTAGACTCAAAGGCATCTTATTCCCTTTAGATGTATGGAGTTTTCTAGAATCAATAGAGAATCTTCTCTATTCCTTTTAAATTTTAGATGTTTCCATTTTAATATGCTCCTCCCAAAACACATCCGCTCATAAGTGATACTAATCAAGTTAGTTGTTCATTTGTAAGGATCCTGCTTTTTCTCGGCTGGCTTCTGAAGGTGATGCAGGGGGCCTACAACGTACTGGTTATCCTCAAAATTGCATCAGATTGGGAGTCCGAGTAGTATTCATTCATTCATTCCTACGTTCAGTGCACAATTATTGAGTGCCTTCTGTATACTGGATATTTGGGAAACTGTACAAGTGGTTTCCAAGCCCTGAGCTCTGGCCCCCAGGGCAGGGGTTGGGGAATGGAGTTGTGACAAAGGGTCACAAATCCACATATACCACAAGCACTGTCTGCAAATTTTTATTCTCTTATTTGTGCTTTCATTTGACAAATATTTACTGAGTGTTCGTAAACATGCCTGGTAGGATAACGTCTCAGTCATGTCTGTGTATTTTCCCAAAGTATTTGGATGCAGATGTGATTGATTAAATATGAGTCCATTTAAAAGTTTTATTGTTTGTAGTGTCCTTTTGTCACGGAGCATTTTCTCAGTCAGGGAACACCAGAAGTTCATTCTCATCATGGAAATGCACAAACAGATTAACATTAAAAAAATATGCTCTTATACTGGAAGAATGTGGGGGCTTCCAAAAGAAAAACCTAATGAGCATCTGCAGCAATAGCAGAAGGGGGGAGGCTCTGTAGGAGGGCAGCCAAGAAGTCTGCAGGTGAGAGACCACGTGAGTGGAAGCACCAACGCTGTATTTAACCGACCTTGGCTATGGTATGAAAGTACTCTAAATAAAGCCCGTAAATTCTTCCTTCCTCATCATTTAATGGTGAGTGAAGTTATTTTATAATTATATCTGATAAATAATAAATAAATTCAGAATATACACATCTTAGCCTAACTGAACAATCCTGATTACTTAGCTTCATTTCTATAGCTTAGGTTTTGTAAAAGCAAAATATACTATAATCTTCTGTGTTTATGGTTCTTCCTACTCTTCCAAGTGCTTTCTTTGTACATCGTTTGATTGAACATCACCAGAACTATGAGGTGTGGACAGGACAGGAATCACTATCTCCATTTCACAGATAAAGTTAGTGTGCTTAAGAATAGGCAGTGAGTCCTGGCTGATGTGGCTTAGTTGGTTGGCGCATCGTCCCAGAACCTGAAAGGTCGCAGGTTCAATTCCTGGTCAGGGCACATGCCTGGGTTGTGGGTTTGGTCCCTGGTCGGGGCACATGCAAAAGGCAACCAGTCAATGTATTTCTCCTTCTCTATCCCTCCACCCTCTTCTCTCTGAAACCAATAAACATGCCCTTGGGTAAGGATTAAAAAATGTAATAATAAAAAAATTTAAAACTTTTAAAAAAGGAATAGGCAATGAATTATACAAATACAAAATGGAGAAGGGTAAACTAGGTAAAGTCGTCAGGAAAATGGATTATGGATAAACATAAAACGATCCTGGGACACATAATCTGGAATTTGGGAATAAGGAAGTAAGTTAGAATCCCATTCTACTACTGGTCATCATTTGAGTTCTAACTAAGAATACCATGCTCAATTTTTAAATGCCAATCTTTTAAAATTGAAGTACAGACATGTTAAGACCCAGGGAAAAAGTAACAAAAAATATTTTTGAAAGACTGGAAAATAAATTTTTTTTAAAAATCCACAAAGTAGAATAAAGCACAACAGAAAAATTTAAGGGCAACTGAGTGAGGTTTGAGTTGGTTGAATGGGATTCAACCCATTTCTGTAATTCCTGTTAACTGCACTTTTGTGGAACAATAATTCATGTGGCCTAAAAAATCCTGAAGATTAAACTATATTGGATTGTATTTCGGGTGATGTGTATTTAAGTGAGAGGCGGCACTATCAGAAGGACAGGCTTGGGTTTGCTTCTGCCTTCAGCTTACGTTGTCATTAGACAACTACTTAATATTTAATCTCTCTGAACTTTCATTTATCCCATTTCTAAACTGAGTATGATAATACTTTCCTTGCACCATTGTTTCAAGCATTCACAACATTGTATACAAGTACCCGTTAAGGTACCGAGGACAGAGCAGAGACTCAAACAAGGGGAGATGATGTGTTGGCTGGTGGGGGCCGGGGGGTTAAATTAATATATGTTCTTGTGGCCTGAGCACTAGACTTTGAGTGACAAGACCTGGGTTTGGGTCCTGACTCTCCCACTTATATAGTAACTGTGGGATAAGAAGGTACTTAAGTTTATTCATCCTGAATCTCTTCACATATAAAATTGAGTATAATTTCCCTTCCAATTTTTAGTTTGAGGTTCGAATGAAGTGGTGTATGTTAAATAGCTCTGAAATTTAAAGTCATATAAAAATAGAATATCATTGCCACTTTGAGTCTTTGAAAACTAATCATCTAGGTTAAAACAGACATGTCGCTGTGTATGTATAAAAGTGTTACTGTAATAGGATGCGGGGTAAAATTCTATTCATATTTTTTCAGAAGACTTAATAACAATGACAATAACAAGAGACCCCTCAAATTACAAGGATTTTTAGTTACATAGAGGAAATTTCTCAATTTTAAGGATGAGGAAATCTTTGAACAGGCTAACAGGGGTCATGTTGGACTGTTCTCCCCTGAAGTGACATCGGCAAGGATGAACAGCTATCCCTTCCAAGTAGTTAGTCAGAGAATCAGAGCCCTAAAGCTCAGGGGCAACGGGAAATAGTGTAGCCCACCCACCTTGTTTGACAGAAGAGGAAACTGAGGCCCAGAGAAGTGAAGTTACTGAATCGCAAGGGTTCCACTGCGAGGGGCCTGAATGGCAAGCCTGCCACCTGCCTGTGCCTTGGCTTCTGCTCAGTGTTTTCCACGACTACACTGTTACTTCTGTTGAAATGCACACCCCACTGGCTTGAAAATCTCTGCATCTGGCAAGTGGGAAGGACTGGAGAGCAAATCCAAAGCTGTCTGCAAACGAGAGGATAAATCGCCCTAGAAGCCTCAGCACAGGACTGGGGGGCAGCGAGGGGCTGGAAATCAACATCTTGAAGTTCCTCTCATCCTTATGCATTTATGATATCATCCAGGAAACATTTAAATAACATAGATGGAACTAAATGTCTTGCCAGGTGGTAGCCTGTGATATATACAGACGGCCCCTGACTCACAAAGAAAGACTACAGAGGTCCCATACATACAAACAGCTGCTGTCGTCCGCCTGGCCCCCACCACCTTGCAGCTGCCATGGGCTGTGTGAAAAAATTAAAAAAGAAAGAAAGGGGATAGAAAAAAAAACTTGGACCACTTGCAGATTTGGCACATTCAGAGGCAGAGGAAAGAAAGAAGCTGTGGAAACAGGAACAGATTAAGGGAATGAACTCTGAGGATAAATTTCAGCCCCAGGTGATCTGGAGCAGTGCCCTGAAAAATCTCCTCCTGGGAATGGTTGTCCCCTCCCATCCACGCTGCCAGAAATTTTTATCAATATAGCATTTTGCCTTCAAAGCCCTCTTTTGAAGGCAGGAGATAAATAACGGTTAATTTACCATTAAAAATATTTTAATAACAATTATAAGAGTACCCGCCTCACGGGGTTGTTGTGAGGATAAAGTGAATCAATGAATAAAAAGTCCTTAGAAATACGCCTAGTATGTGATGTAACACTGGTAAGTACAATAAGACTATTAGCTCTCTTCATAACTATAATTATTCCCATTTCACAGTTGAGAGAACTGAGGCTCACAGAAGTTAATCCACCTAGGCCACATAACTTAGTGTTAAAATGAGGATTCAAATGAGATCTGTCTCCAAATCCTATAATCTTAACTACTGTGCAATAAAGAGTCATATGCTTGGCACTGGTAGGGAGAGAGGGGGGCTAAAGGTGGAGGGATGTTAGGACAACCATTCACACATCAGCAAGAATTAATTCAATCAGATTCTTTTCCTACTGAGAATCAAATCAGTTCAGCTGCACTAAGTAAATGAGAATTTTGACTAGCAAGGAAGGCCAATACTTTATTCAGGGTAAGAGCCAGGAAGGCCTGTGCAAGGGGCCTCCTGGACATTGAGTAGGAAGCCTGGAGACAATGATACCCATGGATGGAAGATGTAGGGAAAAAAGGCAGTTTGGAGGGAGTCAAGGATGAACTCTGGGCCATGTGAAATTTCATCTATGTCTGAACCTATACCCATGGCTCTAGATAACTTATTGGTAGGTTACAAGATAGGTTAAATAAACTTCTTCTGGGCTGGTTCACAACATTACACTTCCACTTCCATCTGCAATGCATTCATTGGGGAAATGAAGGCTGAGTTCCAAACAAATGACCTGTAATTTCATGCAACGAATGTATACTTTGCACCTCCATGGATTGGGCACTGTGCTAGGTGCTGGGAACACCAAGTAAATATATGGCGAAGTCCCTGCCCTTGGGTAGCCTGGAGCCCCGTGGGAGAGAGATGTGTAAGCAACTGAGAGAAAATGTGCTGAGTGTAATAGGAGAGGTGTGTGTAGAGCACCTTGGAGCACAGAGGAAGAGGATGGGGAAATTGCTTTTGAATCAACTTTTAGAATTCAACCCCTGTGCAAGTTGGGAGCTGCATGCGATGCATTAGAAGTTGCAGGAAGAATGCACTTAACACTCAGTACTGAATGAACTCATTCTTCAACAGCACTGTTGAGTGCTTTTTTCCTGGCAAGTGGTGGTATCAATGTCTATATTTTTTTCAAAGAGAGAGGTGACTGCATGGACTCTGAACTCAAGGCTGTACTGATTTGAATCTAATGTTGACTTACTAGCAAGAAGACCTTTTCTTAACATCTCTCAGTCTCAGTTTCTTTATCAGTAAAGTGGGTCAATGAAAATACCTTCTTTATAGAGCTCCTGGGAGGACAGTGTGCTCTTATGTGCAAAGTCCAGTGACCAAAACAGAGAAAACGTCTGACTCAAACCTGGCTGTAGGTAGGAATCCCTGGCTTCACATAACTCCACGAGGTAGAGCAGTGTCTCCAGAAGACAGTTCTAAGTGATGCACAGATGAGCATTTGAAAATTTTAATAGCATGGACTTATATTTATATACCATGGAGGGTAATATATAGAGTTCATCAAACGCTAGATTTTAAAGATATTAGTCCTTGGGATGAGTAAAAAATTTAGAAAGTAAATGAACTTAGAGAAAACTATTTAGTAAATAATAGTCAGATGTTACATCTTCCCTTCCAAAACAGAAGTAACGAGCTAACCGTGAGACCTTAAGCGGAGACTAGAACGGCGGAGGTGTCACTTTAAATTATTTTTCTTTTCTTTTTCTTTCTTTCTTTTTTTCCACACGGGCCATGGCTTGAAACAGTTTTATATTTCTTAACTCTAAATATATGTATGAAAAGAGATATTAAAGTGTTCTCTGGTTTAAAAAGCGGGGGTTGGGAGAGACATGGGGAAAAAAATATGACAGATTGGGAAGTGCAGCAAGTGATGGCTTCCCTTCATGTGTTTGCCCACTGTAATGAAATTCAAAACTTTCATCTACGACAGTGGGGAAAGGCGCCATCTTCTAATGCCCGAACTAAAGGGAAAGTGCAGCTGAATCGCAGGAAAAATGCCTTCTGCATGCCCGTGCTTTCTTGGCCTCAGTTTCAGTCCTGCTGGAAAAAATTCCCTGCCGCTGATGACAGCTGAGCGCCTCGCCTGGAATTCGGATGATCAGAAAAGGAAAATTATACCGTGGGCTTAGGTTCTGGGGGCGCCTGAGCAGTTTGTGAAACACACAAAGGCCCCAACGTGGGCCTGCCACCTGTCCACTTCCACCCCACGAGCTGGGGGGATTCAGTTAGAGGGGAGGCAGTGTGGGGGAGACATGAGGAAGGACAGGCCTGTGTCAGCACATACCCCGGGTTTCCTCCAAGTTGCAGTGTGGTCTCTGGGGCATCAGTCACCGTTACCCCTTATTTGTAAAAAAAAAAAAAAAAAAATCACCTCCAGGAAAGTTCCTCTATCTAACACAATAGGTGGCCCTTGAAGCCCATGGAGGGATGATGCCTGTGGTTGACACCCCCATTTGGGCTCCTCCTGGGCCTGTGGTGTCACCCCCACTGACAGGCTGACATAGAGCAGTGTGTTAAAGGCGCAGGACTGGGGACACTATTTGCTAGGGTCCTGAAAGTGTCCGTCAAGCAGGGGTTCAGCTCCTACTGGGCTGTGTGCCCTGGATTTTCTTACTGCTCCTGTGGAAATGGCCTCCCCGGAACAGCCCTACCTCCCTGCACCAGTCTGGTCACTGAGTCTTCGTTCCTCTGCCCTGGAGGGAGGAAGCAACTAATCACATTGTGGGAGCCATCAGGGAAAGGAGGGTACGGTGGAAAGAGCACTCACTGAGCCATGGGCAGGGACTCTCGGGTGAATCTCTTTATTTCCACCTCAAGAGTAGGATTGTCAGGTACAAGGCTGGACACCCAGTTTAATTGGAATGGCAGATAAACAATGACCAAAATTTTAGCATCAGTATGTCCCATGCAATATTTCGGACATACTTATACTAAAAAAATTATTTTTGTTTGTCTGATATTCCAATTTAACTAGGAGGAAGGCATCTCTATTTTTATTTGCTAAATCCAACAATGCTGCTCGAGGTTAACTCCATGAGGCTGGCATTATTATTCCTACTTTAAAGGTGGGGAGGTGAGGTTTAGAGAGATTAAGCAACTTGCCTGAAGCCACAGTGCTTGTAACAGAGTAGAGATAAGATTTTCAACCCACCCCACTGATTTCAAAACCAATACTGGTTCCACAATACCTCACAGGGGATCCAAGCCTTAAAGGAAAAGGATACACGGATGCTAATGGAGGAAGCTAAGCATTTTCTAAGGAGTTTGGGGGGATTCTTAAATGCCTTATTTAAAATGTAGATAATCACTCAACAATCAGTTGCTGGATGTAACTGAATTATCACCATGCTTGGTGGCAAAAAAAGACTCTGTTCCTTTCCTATAAACATTCTTAAGAAAAGACTTGTTCCTCACTCTCGGCTTAAGTCTCCCTTCAACACTATCCTTCAACGCCTGGGAGAGAACACGTCACAACCATGTGTATAGGCAGTGGTAGTGGTAGATGAGGTCACGGGACACAGCTCCAAGAGAAGCTTAGAGTCATGTTACATCCACTTAACACACGGAGGAAAGCCGCAGGACTGAAGGAATTAGCTGGCCCAAGGAATAAACCAGTCTTCTCTGGGCTGGATAACCTTCAAAGCTCAGTGTGAGTAGCCTTGTCACCTTGCTTGAACTAGGCTGCCTCACCAGAACTTGAAAATACCTATCTGCCCTTCAGTCAACATTGTGTTAGGGGAGTGGAGCAGAGAAGGCAGGGGCAGGAAGAGGGAAGGGGTGTTCTGCCGCAGCTCTTTCTTGCCCGAAGATGGGCTCAATCAGTAGGTGCAAAATTCCCTTCAGCCGGGTTTCCTTCTTCAATTTGTGAAGCTCTATGAATCTGCACACAGGACAGGGGTAGCTCCTAGATGCCCACACACCTCCATGTGCCAAGAGAAATTGCTGTGGCTCCGGGCATTGGGGAACATCTTAAGTCCCTGCCTTTTCCTCCAGATCCTCACTGGAGAAGTCATGCGAGGATAGAGAGTAGTGAGGGCTGAGGAAAATGGTAAAGAAAATGTGGCCCTGAATCTGCCACCACCAGGAAAGTTGGCTGCCTTAGAAGCATTTTATTTTCTGATGATCAAAGCAATAAAAGCTCATGGTGGAAAAGTTTGAAAACTGCTGAAAAGTATAAGGACACAATAAAAACTACCCATAGCCCCATCGCAAGCAGAGATATAACCTCTCCTAAAATTGTGGTGTTGTTTCCTAAGGATTTCTGCCTGTAAACATAATTGCCCTCATACTGCATATGTGACTTTGTATTCCACTTTTTTTTTAACCTTACAAATCATCAACACTTCTCTCACACCATTAAAGACTCTCCAAAGACTCTGACTTTGATGAATCTTTAACGGATGCATTGAAAATGGCCATTTATTTATTCTCCTCTTGCTACACATTTAGAGAGTTTCCAACATTTTCCCTAATAGAAGTAACAGCAATGACCATCTTCACATGCATTTCTCTCAGACCCTTGGCACCTGCTCCCTGATGTCTAGGATCTAATATAAAAGGGCACCTGAGTGACCCAAAGATGTGTCTTATCATGTTTTCTGCTTCCCCATGCTCTACAAAGAGCAGTATGCCTTCCAGAGGCCCCGCCCAGCAAACTAGTTGGAGGATCACTAGGGTCAATCATAGAACATGGTCCCTTGCCAAATGCAGGTTTCTCCTACTGAGCAGGAAGTCCAGCCCCCTCCTCCCCTCCACCCACCGGACTCAGGCCGTAGTTTACGACAGAGAGAGAGAGAGAGATAAAATCCCAGAAACAATTTCCAGAGAAACCACCACACCATGTAATCCCGCCAGGAACATGACGATAAAAGTCCTCAGAACTATGCCGGTTGGTATTTTTACAGAACCATTGCTTGCTGATTTAGTTAATGATAATGTTGGGTTCCAAATTTCCTCTAAAAGGGAGTCTCAAGTGTTCTCAACTTGGATGGAGCTGGCTTAAAAATAAACAAATAAGTTATATAAGTCCAAATTTTGGAGGCTCGGGTTTTGGAAGCCAAGGCTCTGATGCAGGATTAAAGGGGCAGCCTCCCATCTTGTGGTTGGGCCTCACGTGCGGCCCGCAGGGTGGAGCTGCAGGGAGTGTTCCAGCTGTCCCTAAAACCCAGCCTCCAATTTGAGGGCCAGCACCCACCAAGAATGCATGCACCCCCATGGCTCCTAGGACACACCGAGGGTGCTTAGGAGATAACAAAGAGAAACAAAAAAGCGAGCGCAACCACCACGGATGATGAGAGACATCTTTTCCTTTACTCTCTTCCAATGTCAGAGAAAGCCTTAATGGTGTTATCTGAGAGCTGCCATCTTCTGCTGTGTTCGGGTGGGAAGTGAAGTGATAACTATGTATCGCCTTTTGAAAGCTTTCAGGGTTCCTCCAAGGAAGAAAGATGCCAGATTCCCCAGTTACCAGGGTGGGTGGAGCCCCACTTTGAGTCCAGCTGTGGGAACCACAGCAAGGGACAGAAGACGCCCAGTGCTCTGGTGGGGCCCAGAATCCTTCACACACTCCCAGAGTAACGTGACTGCATGACATGTCACAAATGAGCCCACTCATTCAAGTATCTATGCACCATCATTATTAACAGTTTAATAAAGGGAAGGCGCTGAGAGCCTAAGGGTTAAAAGATAAAGTACAACAGGCCCTGTTCTCAAATTGCTTATTCTAGCTAAGGAGAATAGATGCATTTACAAACAGGCAGAAAATGCTACATGACCATTACGAACGGCAGTGTAAGACCAGGGACCTGCATGGGGCAGGGATGCAATGCTAAAGCACTACTGAGCTCTGGCCAGGGACTGGCTTCCTGGGACAGAAGCCCAGTGTGGCTAGAGCGTCGGGGGTTCTAAAGCGGGAGAATGTGATTTTTCAGTAAAATATCCTGATTGTTTTCTAAAGTTCACTGAGTTTTTTTTTAACACTGTGTAAAATAAATAAAACATGCTTATAGGCTGGGTCAGGACAAGCCACCAGTGTGAACCTCTGATACAGGCTATACTTGCTAATATGGACAGATATCTACCCTTACAAAAAAAGCACTTGACACGAGCAATGTGTTTCACGTGATCACATTTTTATTCCAAAACCACACATTTACACATGGAAAAAAGATGAAAGCTGATACAGCAAAATGTTAACAGTAGATATCCCAGATGGCAGGACTATAAATGATTTTTCCCTCTTTGTTTTCCTGTGTTTAATGAAATTTTTGCAATGAGCATGCATTACTTCAATAATCTTCAATTTTCAACAAAATTAATTTTTTTATAAAAAGACCAAAGTACTTTTAAATTAGGACAGATAAAATATTATGAAAGCTTTAAGACATAAGAAAAGGAATTAAACGATAATAAAAATTATTGAAAAATATTAAGAATAATGATGTTTCAGTAATTAGAAAGTAAATTGTGTGCATTGAGCGTTTACAATGCCGGGGAGGAAGAAAGCTCACAATGATTTGCAGGCATTACAGAGTCTTCCCACTGTTTCTCCAATGGTGCTACTGTTACTCCTATGCACAGCGGAGAGCAGGAAGCTTTGAGAGGTTAAGTAACTTTCTCAGAGTCACACAACTCACAAGTCGCAGAGCTAGAATTCTAAACCCAGGTCGTCTTCCTCCAGAGCCTGTATGTTCTCCTAACCTTAAATAAAAGATTACTGGAAGCAAAGTGAACAAGGAAAGTCAGGGAGATGGTGGTTTTTGATCGGGGACTTGATTCCCTAATAGTTCAACCCCTAAAGATTCAAAGGAAATAATATCACCAAAGGAAGAAAGATGATACTGAGGGTATAAGAAGAAGTTCTGATGAAGTAAGGTAAGCAGATTGGGGACAGTCATGAGAATCCTAAGTGTGAAATGCCATGCAGAGGAATTAGACCTCCTTTGTGGTCAGGGTTGGGGTGCCACTGACACTTCTAGTACCAGAAGGAGATGCGTGCCCTGGTGCATTAGGGCTGGGGCCGCCATTATGACAAACCACAGACGTGGTGGCGTAAACAGCAGTAATTTATTTTCTCACAGTTCTAAAGGCTAGAAGTCCAAGATCAAGGTATTGGCAGGTTTGGTTTCTCTTGAGGCCTCTCTCCTTGATTTGCAAATGGCCACCTTTTCACTATGTCCTCACAAGAACTTTTCTCTGGTGTCCTGCCTTCCTCTTCTAATAAAGACACCAGTCAGATTAGATTAGAGACTGCCTCATGGCCTCATTTTGATTTAATTTCCTCTTTAAAGGCCCTGTCTTTGAACACAGTCACACTGTGAGGTACTGGAGGTTAGGACTTAAACATGTAAATCGGGGTGGGGAGGGGCAGGACACAATTCAGTCCATAACACATGGTGATGCAGAAAGAGCCTTGGACCTGGAGAGTCAAAAGCCCTGAGCTTGAATGCTGCCACTATTGCTTATTAGATGTGGGACCTGGAGCAAGACCCTTAAGCACGTTGTCCTTCATTTATTTAAAAAAAAAAAAAATCCTAGAACGTCTACATGGCAGGGTTATGGGAAGGCTCAAAAGAAGTAACGCTTCAGGAAGCGCTCTGTAAAGTATGGGGTGTCGACCTGTAGTTAGATTTAGCATTATGTGGAGTCAGGGCTAAGGCTCTGCACAGAGTGAAACCCCAGGTACCTGCTTAAGGAGTAAATGAGCATTCCTGTGCTGATGCTGGGGGGAGGTGGAGGGAGCATAGCACCCTTGGAACCCAAAGTAATTTCATAAAAATCCATTTGTCCGACCTAATTTTTAAAAAGACTTCGCCAAACGTTCCTCGTGTATTTTTGAACCAGCTTTCAAAATGGGTTCAAAATAATTAATGCAATTTTAAGGTTTCACACCCATTTTAAACATTTTAGGGCCCCTTGACTACTTCAACAAAAATTCATTTGCATTTGAGTTTTAATCTATAACTCTGAATTAATAAAACTTTGTTGAGTATGTATAATGTGGAATAAGCTGGAATAGATGAGTTTCCCAGGTTTCATTTAATCCTCAAAACCACCCTGGTCTGGAAACTGGCTCAGCATGACCACAGAAACAGACCATTCTTCAGGGTGCAGGCCAAAATGCGGATCTGCACTCAAATTTTCTGATATGATTGTCTTAGTTCTTCAGGGCTGCTATAACGAAACACCGTAAACTTGGTAGCTCATAAACAACAGAAGTGTATTTCTCATGGTTCTGGAGGCTGGAAGTCCAAGGTCAAGGCATCGGCAGATGTGGTGTCTGGTGAGAGCCTGCTTCCTTCTCTTTTCACTGTTGACTCCCCATGGCAAAGGAGTGAGGGAGCTCTCTGGGGATCTCTCTGACCAGGGCACTGATCTCATTCACGAGGGCTCCACGTTCACGGCCTACTCAGCTTCTGAAGTCCCCACCTCCTAATATCATCACCTCAGGGGTTAGGATCAGTTTAACGTGAATTTTGGGGGGTTACATTCAGGCCATATCAATGATGTTGTCTATTTTAACTACAAAATCTACTTTCACTACAAAACTAGCCCAACATGACCAGTAACCATCTCTGCTTAGGAACCCTAAAAACTTAGTGAAAAATGTATTATTAATTATTGCTAAGACTTTTCTCCTGAATTTCCTGCCATCTCTAAATCTATATGGCAGGTCCAGTATCAGCACGAGGTCATATCCAAAGAGTCACAGTCCAAATAGCCATGGGAGACTTATTTTAAAAATATTTTATTCCCCGAGCTGCATCTTTCAAGACAAAATTAAAGAGGACCCAATTCATCATTCCCCAGCAAGACTTAGATGTCCTAAATTCTCCCCTACTCAATGGAGCTACTTCCACATCTCTCTATAACCTTAGGCCACGAAGACTATCCTCTCTCTCCCTCTTCTCCTCAATATCCCAACTTTTTCTTATTTAATTCCATTTTAAAGGACAGGAGAATAGTCAGGGCACAGGGTCATCCTAATAACATCTACCCTATCACATAGATAATGTCTCTCCACCGTCACTGAGAGCACCTGATACAGGCAAAGCTCTTTTAAAACCAAAGTTTGTTGTTCACTTCAGTTCTCTCCTGACGCTTCCAAAAACTGACAACTAGAAGACAATTTCATCTTTGGAGTGGGGGGAGGGATGAGGTTTTGGAAGTTTTTCTGAGATTTAAGTCTAGTTAGTTAAGGCAGGACAGGAACTGGCTGACCCCCACATCCATCTTACCAGGTCTCATAGCCTGTGATGCTTTGGTCCCTGTAACAGGTTGGATGAGGGATTGGCTCACAGCTGTGAAGTGCCCTGCATAACATTAAGGACACTGAAATGTCCCAGAGTTGTCCATATGTAATTTTAGCTTGCAAAAAAATATATACAGTAATAGATACTCATCTATCTATAAGTGCTGAATTCTTTTTTTAGACAGTTATATTCTTTGGGAGAGGGTGGAAATTGTTTTTTTTTTTCAGGAAGAGTTTGTATTTTAAAGCAGTTTCCTCTTGCAAGGTAACAAACTTCCTATTTTCCACCCTCAAAAGTTCTTGCAACGTTTTCTGACACCCTGTGCCAGTGTCGAATGGCAAACCCAATGGAAGTCTTTTAGAAAGCGGTGGCAAGAGATGGCAGAAAAATGGTTTCTCCCCTCAACTGTGCTGCCTGGGTAATTTGTTTTCCTCATTGCTAAAAAGGGAACCATAAGAGCGTTTTGCCCACTCCAAACCTCTGAAACTGGAGTTGCGAGGTTGTATGGAGGAGGCCAGGAAAAATATTTCTTGGGGTGGTTTGATGCTTTTGAGGCCTTTACTAGAGACCTGCAATACTAATTACCCAGCCTTCCTATCTGAATAAGACATTTATATAGTGATTCATGGCTAGGAAAGCCAGTGTCAATAAACAGGCCACTCAAATTCAATTCTATTGCATCTCAAAACTAGATTCTTTGGATCCTCATAGGTAAATACAGTCTCCTTGAATCCAGGCAAGTGTTGGGCATAGAAACAAGAGCATATAAGTACAAGCCATGTTGGGGGGAAAGGGGTCTGACGGTGGTCCACCGGGGCACAGAGACTAGAATCATTTCTTTCTGCTCCCTTAAAAAAGAGAATGGCAATATATAAGAAGTCCCGCTTCCACTATTTATTGGCCATGTGACCTTTAGCAAGTCACATAATCCTTCTGTGCCTCGGATTTCTCATCTGTAAAATGGGGATGATAACAGTACCTACGTCACAGAGTTTTTTATGAGGCATAAGTAAGTTCATGTGTATAAACCAATTATTAGAACAGTGCCTGGTACTTCGTGACTGCAAACACGCTTGGAGTAAATAGTCGCATTGAATCAAATCCAGTAATCTGAAGGGTGATGCTGGCTGACAACTATGTCCTGTGAGTGTGATACTTTCTTTCCTGCGGAGTGAGCCTGACTGGGACATGCTGAGGTCAGGGCTGAGCAGCCCTTCAGATATAAACCAAGAGGGTAGCAGTGAGACGCACTGGTCCAGGTCATTTGCTGTCACAGGCCTGCTAATGTCCTCTAAGAAACTGAGTCAGCAGGCTTCAAACTCTCTCACTCATCCTCCCTAAAACTGAATTTTGAAAACTATACATCTGCCCACATTCTTAACTTACCTAAACTTTAATTTACCATTTCAAATTCAGATTAAATGGTTGCAAAAGATTCCCTACGTACTAAAAAAACTGGACATTGGAAAAGCAAAAAAGTGGGATGAGTTTTTTCCAATAAACTGCATGGATTTATTAGCCTAGCAATACCCTCACAATTTGCCACCCATTATCACCCATTTTAAAAATATACAAACAAGTATTTCTTTCGCACTCAATTGTTTTTTCCTCTGGTCACTAGTCTTTAAACGTAGACATAAAAATCTTCCACATTGAAGTATCACGAGTTACTAGCAGAACAAAATTAATCAGAACATTATAAATATATTTTAACTTCTGACATATAATAATATTTGAAGTAATTTCTAACGTATCTCAGTAAGCTGGGCGAAGATATTTTCCTGCCGCTAGCTCATACGTTCAGGAATGACTATTACTTACTAGTAGAAAGTGACAGGGTTTAGAGTCATTTCTGTTCCTGTTTTTTTCTTCATAGGTGTGACCGCTAAGAACTTTTATTCACATAAATATGTAGATGGGAAGGGAAAGAATTTTCCCAAAATGCTCACATTAAATTCTTTGAACTCCTTCTGAGTTGTATGCCCACAACATGATATAATTCTTAGATATCTATCACTTTGATTATGTCTTCCTCCAATTTTGTTGAAAGTAAATAACTGGAAATCATCTAACTTGAGAAAGTATTGGGTTGGCCCAAAAGTCTGTATAGTTTTCTCTGTAAAATAAAAGACACATTTTTCATTTTCACCAATAACTTTTTGAGTTGGATATTTTAGGTATGTCACCTATCTCCCACATGGTATAACATTGATTGTTCTCAATGTCTCAATTTGATCTCTATCAACTTCATCTGGTCTACCTGACCATGGGGCATTGTCCAGCAAGAAATCCCCAGCATGAAACTTCACAAACCACTTTTGCATCTTCAATCAATCACAGCACCTTCTCCATAAATGGCACAAATCTTTTTTTGCATGTCAGTTGCATTTTTATCTTCCTAGAAATAATAAAGCATAATACACAGAAAATGTCACTTATTTTCTTCCACCTTCAATATTAAAATGGCTACACAAAAATTCACCAATTTTAATAATTTTTTTAAATGCACGCTGATATGACAGCTGTCACAATACAATCTAACAAAACTGTTTCAAATGTAAGTTAAAGACAGCTAAGTGCCATTAGAGCCATCTTACAGAAAAAAACAACTGAACTTTTTGGCCAACCCAATTTATTATTCAATCATTAATGTCTCATTCTGTGAAGTAGGCCAAAATGGCCAATAATTTTACTATTATCTTACCTGTTATCTGTTCACTTAGAGGCACTTTGTTAAATTTGTCTTAGTAGAAGTTGAACAAATCAAAATATTTATTTTTATACATCTTTTAGAGTAAAACTCCTTTAATGTTTTTATCTTGCTACATGCCTTAAATAAAATTTTGTCAAAATCTTGGAGCTTCAGATTTGGCTCATTCAACTGATGAAAAATGTTCCATCATATAATCTAATTGCCAAACCAATCAGCCCAAGTGAAATACATTTCTTGTTATTAAAAGTGAGACTTTATTTTTCAACTAAAGTTAATACCTTAATATTCACTTTGGCAGATATTATAAAAACCATTGAGAAATAAATTATGAAATGCATCACATAAAGGAGGTTACTAAAAAGCAGCCAAGTTTACATTGATATAGATCTGGTATAATTAATTTTACAATCGATGTTAAAACAGGATAATAATGCTGTTTCTTATTACTTGATTTGCAGCAAAAATGCATACTATTTTGCTAAAATTATGTTATTTATGGACACAAATATGATAGAAGGCATGATATTCTTTCCTTAAGTATATGAATTGTGTATATTTCACTCTGATGTGTGGCTTTGGGAATAGTTAAATAAAAATTATGTTTAAAAATCAGAAATAATTTCATGAATTTCATTAGCCCTCATCCTCAAACATTTCTATTTAATAGGAAAACAATATGTATCTGTATGCTACTAAAACTAATCAGGTTAGCATGTATCAAATAACTAAGTATTTATTCATAAGCAGAGGAAAATATATGATATAATAAAATCAGTTCTAAAGTCCCTCATGAAATAGCACAATATTTGAAAAACATAACCTAAAAGTGCATTGGATACAATTATCCAATGAATTATGAAAATTTTGGTAGTCTTAAAAAATATTCCAGTTACATCTATTAAAATTAAAATGATTAATTAGCCTGGACAGCTCAATTGTTGTCAGGCACATTCATTTCTAGATGACGACAAATCCTAGGAATGAGGAACCAGACTTTTCTTAAACACACAAATTCTCCCAACATACCGACATCCACCCGCACCCAACACACATATGCCACAGATGTTGCCAATAATAAATTCAAACACAGAAAAGAAAGGATTACAGGATACCCATCTCTCAGATAGTAACAGTCGATATTTAATGAGCACTCACTATGTGCCAGTCAGTGTTCAAAGTTACGAGCATATACTAGCATTTCCTTGGTCCTTAACAGCAATTTGGTGAGGTGGGTCAGATTAATATGCTAGTGACCAGATAAGGAAATGAATACGCAGAGGTCATGGGACTGGCAGTTGGAGAAGGCAGCGTGCAAACCAGGGTATCTGGCCCCAGAGAGGGTCAGGTTTAACTATCACACACATCATCTCACTGGCACATGAGTCCATTTCTCGTCACTTCCATTCCATAACATACACTATTTTTCCATACTAACAACCACTCTGGTTGGCAGAATAATGCCCCCCCGCCAAAGATGTCCACATTCTAATCTCCAGAACCTGTGAACACATGGCAGAGGACCTTTGCAGATGTGATTAAGTTATAAATCTTGAGATGGAGAGAGAACACTCTTGATTATCCAGGTGGGTGCAATGTCATCACAAGGGGACTTGGAAGGGACGCGGGAGGCAGGAGAGTAAGAGTCAGTAGGAAGGAGGTATGAGACAGAATCAGAGGTCAGAGTGATATGATTCCTAGCTTTGAAAATGGAGGGCCAGGAGCCAAGAAATGCAGGCAGCCTCTCGATGCTTAAAGGGACAAAAAAGAGATTCTCTCCGAGAGCACTCGGAAAGGAATACAGCCCTGACAGCATTTTGATTTGAGCTACGCAAGACCCGTGTCAGACTCCTGACCTCTCAAACTGTAACATAATAAATCTGTGCTGCTTTAAGCCACTAAGTTTGTGGCAAGCTATTATAGCCCCGACAGGAGCTAATACAATCATCAAAGCACTAATAAAAGACATTGATCAGAGGAGGGTGTGAGCATTCACGAACCATGTCATACGAGTTAATCACAGCAACATGCTTGCTGCCCAAAGAAAGCCAGGAAACACATCTGAGCAGCTGAGAAGCGGCGGATAGATGCTTGCTTCCGGGCTAAAAATGAAGGTGTCTCTTATGTCAGTTTTGGAATAAGTAAAATTTATCCACAGAGACGCTCATTTTTACTTTTACAAAATTGACTTTGGTGGTTCTTCTTATGAAATTTCCCCCTTTGTTTCAGGGTCAATTTTTGACTTGAAGACTTTTCAAAACGTTCCCTTCCTGAACATTTTCCACTGGGTTTGAGCCCTGCCATTTAACTTGCTCCAGAGAATTGGCATTAGTGTAATTGCTAGTATAATAAATCATGTAACGACTACCCTGTGTTCGAAGTACTCAGCTTCTCTGCTCTTACACAACTGCTATTTCTGCTGTCGGATGGTCGGTCTGCAGCTCAAACTCCACACAGCAGCCAGAGGGAGCTTTTTACTCCAGGAATTTGACAATGTCATTGCAGTCCTCAAATTCCTTCCCTGTTCCCTATTCCATTCAGAATGAACAACAGACCACGAAGCCTGATATTCAGAGCCCCTTGAGCTCTGACCCCCGCCACTGCCTCCCAACCTCCCCCACCAAGCTGCTCATTGCTCCGAAACATGGCAGGTTCTCTCAGTGTACATGCGCATTTGCTTCCTTCACCTAGGGCAACAACCACTCCCTTTTCCATTAGGCTAATTCTGCCCCCCTCCTTCCCTGGCTTAATGATATGTTCAATTGTCCCAGCATCATCTGCAAAGACACAGGTAACAGCACTGAATAGACACACAGATGTGGGTCTGGAACATCCATCCTGTTTACTTTTAAGCTACGGTTTCCTATGTTGCTTATCTCTAATTTCCTGCCTGGATACTGACCTACCAGCCTCTGGTTTGTGACTTTTTGACTTTGGCTTTTCCCACTGGACTGTTGACACTATGAGACTCATACCCATGAACTTGGTATGAATTGCAAGCTCAGGTAAGAGATGCTCCCAGAGGTGCAGTCTCAGCTCATGACCACTCCCCCACTACACACACACACACACACACACACACACACACACACTGAGCCCAGATGACAAAACACTAAGGAAAGCAGATATAATAATAATAAATGATGTCTATTCCATATATACAGCAAGGCAAGCATTGTGTTAAGTACTTTGTTTCTTTAATTGGAAAAAAAAAACACCTATAAAGCAGGTATTATTTAGTCCCCATGGACAGATGAGGAAACTAAATTCATTCAGACAAAATAACTTTTCCAATGCCACACAGCCTCAGTGATGGAGCCGCTAGGTCACATGACTTCAGAGAGCTTGGCCAATCAATCATATCAGGTACATTTTTTTCTGATCCTGGTGGAGCCCCACCCACCACCACCACACTTCAAAGTGCTTCTCGAGCTACCAGAGTTGTCTTTGCATTTCCCTGGATTCTGCTTGTCTGGACCTGTGCGTATCTCAGGAGACATGAGCTTCTCAGAATAGGGAACACCTTTTAAACCTGAGCACACAAAAGAAGCACAAAACAGTGTCTTCCTAAATAAGTGGCTATTATGGTGGTCCCAAAACATATCTATTGCCTAGCTTGGCACACCTTCCAAACTACCTTATGCATGTACCTACAAGGGAGCTTGGTACTACATTTCAGTCTCCTACTGACTCTCTCAGCTCAGGGTCCTGGTACAATTATGAGTTCTCATTCTGCACTAATTTTTAACTGTCCTATCAGGTCAGTGTAGTCAGTTACCTCAAAATCCCTTGGGAAATAAATATGAGTTTTATTTATAAATGAATGCACGTATATGTGACAATTTAATAAAATCTGAAGAAAGTAAAGTTTTAAAGCTAAAAGGATCCATGGGGTTCAGCTTGTTTACTTCTCTCTTATTGCAGAAGAAAGAACTAAGGTCTATTTCAGACTTGAAGGCTGGTCCCTGAATATGTTTTGTGTTTGGCCCACAATAATATTTTTTAAGTTGAGTCAATATTTTGAAGTTGTGTGCTTATACCAGAGAAAGGCAGAGGGAGAGCAGGGTTCTGTCGGTTCTGGTTCTGTTGAAATGTTAAAATATTTGGTAGCCTCCAGGTATATACCCAAAAGAAAAAAAATACACCTGTCTACAGAAAAACTTGTAGATGAATGGTCATAGCAACACTGTTCTTAATAGTCCCAAAGTAGAAACCATTCAAATGTCCATCAATTGGCGGATAAATAAAATGTAACTGATCTTCAAGTTCTGTCCAAAGAGCATCCAGCCTCACACTATGTAATATGAAAAATGGAGACATTTATTGAAGAAGATACAAGAAACATTGTACGTAGGACAATGACACCACAGTCCCCTTCAGAGTAGGCACCTTGGGACCTACCACAGAACCAAATCGTCATCAGTTGCCCCATTATGTTTTCCTGAATCTCATTGACAGTCTGAAATCTCTCCCCTTTCAAAGGTGATTTTAGTTTTGGGAAAAGCCAGAAGTCACAGGGTGTCAAATCTGGGCTGTAGGGGGACGAAGTCACCTGGGTGATTCGATGTTTCACCAAAAAATTCTGTACCAGACGTGATGCATGAGTGGGTGCGTTGTCCTGATGAAGTTGCCCATCACCAGCTGTCCACAGCTGTGGTCTTCTGAATCATCTGAATAGTTTCTGTGGAGCTTCACGCAAAATCTGATGCAGATGCATTGCTCTACTCGCTCAGTGATTTTGAATGCAACAGCCATAAAGTGCACGTGCTCACTGAATGGCAACTACTGCCCCCACTCCCTAGCACGGTGACATCGTCATTGTTCACACATGCACATTCCAGTCCTCTCTCCTTGGCTACCAGGTTACATCGATGTCACACAAGCTGTTCTCATTATATTAACAATGGTTGGATTTTTTCTGGACAAACCTCATGTACAATGGACTATTATTCAGCAACAAAAAGAAATGTAGTAGATGTTGTAACATGGATGAACCTTGAAAACATTGTACTAAGTGAAAAGGTCAGTTACAAAAGGTTCAATATTGTATGATTCCATTCATATAAAATGTCCAGAACATTTCACTGTGTAAAGTTTTTTTATCCACTCATTTACTGTTGGGCACTTAGGTTGCTTCCAATTCTTGGTTATTGTAAATTGTGCTGCGATGAACATTGGGGTACATAGGCTCTTTTGAATTGGTGTTTCGGGATTCTTAGGGTATAATCCAAGCAGTGGAATTGCTGGGTCAAAAGGCAGATCCATTTTTAGTTTTTTGAGGAAATTCCAAACTTTTCCACAGTGGCTGCACCAGTCTGCATTCCCACCAACAGTGTACTAGGGTTCCCTTTTCTCCACATCCTTGCCAGCACTTGATGTTTGTTGATTTGCTTATGATAGCCATTCTGGCTGGTGTGAAGTGGTATCTCATTGTGGTTTTAATTTGCATCTCTCTGATGGCTAGTGATGCTGAGCATCCTTTCATGTGTTTCTGGGCCCTGTGTATGTCCTCCTTGGCAAAGAGTCTGTTCGGGTCCTTTGCCCATCTTTTAATTGGACTGCTTGTTTTCCTAGAGTGGAGTCATGTGAGTTCTTTATATATTTTGGAGAGCCAACCCTTGTCCAATGTATCATTGGCAAATATATTTTCCCATACAGTTGGTTCCCTTTTCATTTTGTTGATGTTTTCTTTAGCTGTGCAGAAGCTTCTTATTTTGACAAAGTCCCATTTGTTTATTCTTTCCTTTATGTCCCTTGCTCTAGGGGACATATCAGTGAAAATATTGCTGGGTGGAATATCTGTGATTTTCCTGCCCATGTTCTCCTCTAGGACTTCTATGGTGTCGTGACATATATTTAAGCCTTTTATCCATCTTGAGTTTATTTTTGTGTGTGGTGTAAGTTGGTGGTCGAATTTCATTTTTTTGCATGTAGCTGTCCAGATCTCCCAACACCGTTTGTTGAAGAGGCTACTTTTACTCCATTTAATGCTTGTGCCCCTTTTGCTGAATATTAATTGACCATAGAGACATGGGTTTATTTCTGGGCTCTCTATTCTGTTCCGTTGATCTGTGTGTCTGCTCTTATGCCAGTACCAGACTGTTTTGATTACAGTGGCCTTATAATAGAGCTTGATGTCAGGTATTGTGATCCCTCCTACTTTGTTCTTCTTTCTCAAAATTGCTGCAGCTATTCAGGGTTCTTTATGATTCCACATAAATTTTTGAAATGTTTGCTTTATATCTGTGAAATATGTCATTGGTATTTTAATAGGGATTATGTTGAATCTATAAATTGCTTTGGGTAGGATGGACATTTTGATGACGTTAATGGAATACTATGCAGCAGAAAGAAAGAAAGAAAGAGCTACTACCCTTTGCAACAGCATAGATGGAACTGGAGAGCATTGTGCTAAGTGAAATAAGTCAGGCGGTGAAAGACGGGTACTGTATGGTCTCACCTGCAAGTGGAACCTAATCAACAAAACAAATAAGCAGGCAAAATAGAACCAGTGACATTGAAATAAAGAGTAAACTGAATGGACAGGGGGAGGTTAAGAATAATATAGGAAATTGAGAAGCCAAAGAACTGACATGTACAACCCACAGACATGAACTAAGGGGGTGGAGTATGATGGGATGGGGTGCAGGGCAGAAGGGATAAAGGGGAGATAAAAATGTTACAACTGTAATGGCATAATCAAGGAAATCTACCAAAAAAGAAACACCCAGAATAGGCAAATCCATAGACACAGAGAGTACATTAGTAACTGGGTGGGGCTGAAGGGAAATGGGGATGGGTTGTGGCTGCTATTGGATATAGGGTTTCTTTTTGGAGTGATAAAAATGTTCTAGTATTGGCTGTGGCAATGGTTACACAACCCTGAATATACTAAAAAAAAAAAAAAAAAGACTGAATTGTTTAAAACATGTATATGTACATATATACATATGTGTGTGTGTGTATTGGTATAGATATAAATATTTAGCAATAGTGGGCCCACACACCTGTGGAACTGTAGTAGCTGTTGGCTGGCTCCCAGTAGCAGCTGCTCCCTTTAAGTGATGCGTACTTCCTTCAGTTCTCAATCTTCATCACTCCACTCCCCCGACTCCCACGTTTTGCCCATCTCACCCAACTATGTTTTCTGCCTGGTCCAGGTCTTTGAGTTTTCAGCTTTTGGTCAAGACCATCACGGAATCTCAAAGTTGGGAAAGATGTCACCAGTCTGACGTCCCCACAAAGTGGGGCCACAGGAATCCTCACTCATATCCCAGGTGTCCTATTCTTGAGGGGCACCCTCTCCTTCTGCTCTTTGAGTGAGGGGCATTCACTGCACAGAAAGGCGGGACATTCTTGTTGCTACTGTCATCACCATGAGCAACCCTTACATAATAATTCAGAATTTGCAAAATGCTTTAAATGCTTTCCCTTGCTTCATCATCATAACAAACCTGTGAGTTACTCATTGTTGCCTACATTTTACAAATAAGAGCACTGAGAAACTGGGTGACCTGTCCAAGGTGATACTCCACGAGATTAACCCAGTTATTCTATTATCCTGGAGTACAGCTGAGTGAGGTAGAGCTGGGTGAGGCTGTGGGGAAACCAGCGGTTTCGTTGTGCTGGAACCACCTCAGCACCTGGGAAAACAGCATGCCGTGGGTAGAGGAATCAGGAGGAGATTTCCTAACTCTACCACTCGTCGGCTGTCACACACACAAATGATCGGAATCTCAGTGCCTCCTTGCCATCACCTGTAAAGTGGACATAAGAACACAGGCTTGACCCCCGCTACCCCTCCCCCAACCGGGTCCAGATGTGCTCTGCACCCAGCACAGCTGAGGGAGAATCACCCTGTGCCTGGAAATTCGACACATTTCTTGAGCTGAATGCACTCAGGGGGCTGAGCAGCCAGCTCAAGATGAGTCATTGTCAGTGGTCCTACCAACGCACTCTACCGCCAATAGCCATTTCATTTGATCTCCACCCAGATGCTCAAACCACAGATTTCCTGGGCCTGCAGCCTCCCAGGAAATGGAAGCCAAACAAAAGATGATTCACATTTCCTCTGAAGCAGCAAGAGGGAAACTACCTGCCTCTGAAATTGCAACCAACTTTTCAAAGCCCTGGTCTGAGCTGCTCCTTACATCAGCTGACGGGCATGGTTTCCCTGGGCCCAGAGGCCACTTGCTCCCTAACTGCTTCCTCTCCAAAGAGATGAAGGAGAAAGAGAAAGGGAAAAGAGAGGAGAGGAGAGTTGAATAAGCATTTATTAAGTGCCCCTTAGGAGCCAGGTTCTGACTCCATCAGCCACTTCATAGATATTTTCTCGGTAATTTCACTCTAATACTGTAAAGCAGATATCAGATGCCATCTGCCATGCTATACGTTTACTCTTTTCCTCACTAAGTGGTAAGTTCCAGAAAGGCAAAGACTTTATTTGATTCATTGCTATATCCGCAGTTTCCAGAATGAGGACATAATAACATAGAATAATTATAGGTAACACTTATCTCCTGCAATACACTGTTCTAAGTACTTTCACATACTAACTCAATCAAACAGCACTAGTAATAATAATAATAATAATAATAATAATGCTACAGACAGTCCCTAACTTATGATGATGATTCAACTTACAATTTTTTAACTTTATGATGGTACAAAAGTAATATGCTTTCACTAGAAACTGTACTTTGAATTTCATCTTTTTCTGGGCTAGCAATTTGCAGTGTTATACTCTTTCATGATGCTGGGCAGAGACAACGAGATGATTTTGCCCAGCTGTAGGTGATGTGCTCCGAGCACATTTAAGATCAGCTAGGCTAAGCTATGATGTTTGGTAGGTTAAGTGTATTAAATGCATTTTTGACTTGCACTATTTTCAATTTATGATATTGTTTATTGGAATGTAACCCCATTGTAACTCGAGGAGCATCTGTAGTAATAATAACAATGATAAGAAGAAGAAGCACTTGTGCCACACATTGTTATATTTTCATACATGAACTCAATTATTTTAATAACTCTATGGTGTAAAAACTACTGTTTCCACTTCCCAGATGATGAAACTGAGGCATACAGAAAAAACTGTCTTGCCTAATTTCCCTGTAGCTAGAAAGTTGTGGAGTTGGGATTCAAATTCAGGCCACCAGTTTTGTAAATTATGGTGAAATAGATATAACATGAAATGTATTATTGCAATCATTTTTAAGTGTACAGTTCTATAGCATTAAGCACATTCACATTGCTGTGCAGCCATCACCACCATCTATCTCCAAAACTTTTTCATCTTCCCCAGCTAAAATGCTGTATCCATTAAACACTAATTCCCCATTCCTATAAAATTCTTAACAAGGAGAGATGTGGCCAGGGTTAGACGTTGGACTGAGAAGTCAGCTGTATGGAATGATTTGGGAATTTTACAGTGGCCAGAGTTAGACCCTGGAGTGAGAAGTCAGCTGTTTGGAATGATTTGGGAAGAACAATAAAGAATTCCTACCCTTGACATTGTCTCCTCTGTTAGCAATCATGAATTTAAACGTTCTACCATCAGGGAGTCATTCTTGTGGTTTTTAAAGATCTTGAGGTTTTCGTGAGTCTGAAGACTGGGTTAGACCATCAGGCCGTTGTCGACAAAGTATGTGGAGAGGTGCAAGGAGACCTCAAAGGGAAGATTGGGAGGCTAGCATCAAGGAACTCCCTTCCTAGATCATCTGTGACTGGAACCGTCCTTCAGTTCACTCGTCAGATCCTGAGGAGTGCCCATCATGTTTCAGGCACTGCTGAAGCCCTGGAGATATGCTAATGAGCCCATGGGGACCTTGGAAGAGTAAACAGTGTGACCCTCCATGCTATGGGATGGAAAGATCTCCAACTCGGTGAACACATAGGAGGGGCTCCAGAAAGGCTTCCCAGAAGAAGCAACATCTCAGCCAAGACCTGAAGTTGGAGTAGGAGTTAGCTGGAGGAGGGTGGTTGGGGAGAAGTGGGAAGAGCTCAGGAAGAGTGTTCCAGGGGAAAGGAAATAGTACAAGGGTATGTATAAGATACCCCAGTGAGAAACTGTACAGTGATCAATTTGTTGGGGGTGGAGGGTTAGGTGATGTGGGGAGAACAGAGAGAGAGAAAGCTCAAATGGTGGGAGTGACTAGATCGGGCAGAACCTTGTAAACCAAATGAAGGAATACGGACTTTATCCTGAGAGCAACTTGGAGCCACAGAAGGATTTTAAGCGGGAAGGGAGCATAATCAAATTTTCAAATCAGAAAATGTGTAGGACGAAAAGGAAGGAGAGACAGAACTGGGAAGAGGGAGACCGGGTAGGAATTGATTGTGTTTATCAGGCCAGAGACGAGGGTTCTGTGCACCAGCAGTGGTCACTGCAGAGGTGCAGATGGTAGACAGGCTTGAGAGTGATGATGGGGGCAGAACTGACAGGACTCTGCAATTGCATAGAGATGGGGAGAGAAAGGGGTCACGAGTGATTTCCAGTTTGGATGGCCGAATGGGTGATGGCTATATTCACGCATTCCCCGAGATAAAGGACTCTGGGGGAAAAGCTGGCTTGGGTGGGAAGGTAATCAGTTCCATATTGGACAAGTTCAACCGACCCCCTGAGAAACATCCAAAGGAAGATGTCAATGAGTATGGAGAGAAGGAACCAAAAAGTACTACTGGAATGATTTTCTCCTCTTTTGTACGTTGGGGTTAGACCAGGTGAAAAAAGGGTTGATAAGAGAACAAGTTAAGTGGTAGATAACAGGTATCCACAAACACAACAGGTACACACACACACACACGTCAGATAGCAACATGGGACAGCTTTGTTGTGATAATTCTTCTAGGTCACTAGAGTTTAAAGGTCTAGAGTGAACTTGTAGGAGAAGGGGAGGTGACAGGCAGAAAATCCCTGGAAATGAACTTTACAGTTCTGATCTGATGCTGTTTATAAACTTCTTGATCACAGATACTTTATTTCTACATCAGCAACCCTGGCACAGACTTGCAGCTTTAAAAAACCTGGCAAGTAGTTTCTCTTGCGTGGGGGGGAGGGTGATGAAAATGTTCTGGGATCGAATAGTGGTGATGACTGCACAACCCTGTGAGCATACTGAAAACCACTGAATGGTACACTTTTAAAGGGTAGATTTTATGATATGTGAATTACATCTCAATAAAAAGAATTCTTAATTAAAACAGACACACACACGCGTGCCCAAATCCTGACTAGTCCCATTCAGTTGCAGCAACTCTGCTGGCCCGTCTCTTTTGCAAATGTTTCTGGCGGGGCCAGTACCCTGTGATTTATTCCACTTTCAGTGACTGAGGATGGTACCATCCACCCTCCAGCCTTTTCCACATCTGAGTTTGATAGTTATTTCCCCTTCTCCACTGCAAGGGTAGGGCCTGTTGACCTGGCAGGAGGTACACTTGCTATTGAGGAATGTAAATGTTGTGAGGAAAGTAGGGTTTTGGATGAATGTAGTGAAGCCCTTAGAAATATATTTTTATCTTCAAAGTTGTGAACCAAATTTTTAAATTAAGAAGACACTGTTGACATTTGACTTAGCTATCTTTAGATGCTGTACTTAATGCTTACCGACTTTATTCAATCATTGTATCAAATCCTTGAAATAGGTAGTATTATCATCCCATGAAGAAATTGGGGCATAGAAAGGTGATTAATGTCACCAAGATCCACAGCTGGTGGCAGAGCCCAGCCATCTTCCAGGCGATGGAACCCAGTGCCCACTCTCTTTCTTTCCCGCCATATAATAGGTGACCAGAAATCACTTTATGTTCCTCAACTTCAGATCTCTGCTTGCACATTGTTTCATCTCAGAAGCCTTCTTGACCCCCTAAGTTTGATTAGGTGCTCCTCCTTCATGACCCCCTAGTGCCTGTATTTCTCTTCTTAAATCATTTATCATGGTAGGTCGTAATTGCCTATTTACTCACCTGTACCTATAGTAAGCGCATGAGGGCAGGGATCACATACACCTTATTCTCTATTCTATCCTTAGGGCTTGGCACATGGATTGTTCCCCAAAACAAAACTGAATGAATGAATGAATGAATGAATGAATGAATGAATTTCCATGAACTGTCCCTTACTCTCAAGAGATTTTTCAGGATATTTCTACTCTATAATTTCCAAAAACAGGTTTGGAAATTCATTTTGCTTTGTTGTAGATAAATATGCATAATATAAAGCTCCCTTCCCCTGATGGATTCTTTTTCCAAATGTTTGATGCTTTTCTAACTCTGTAACTCAGACTTGTTGACTGGCTTTTGCCTCTGGGGTCTGTCCTCCTGGTTTTAATTGTGGTCCTCAACTTGTGGTGTAATTGAAATGTTGGCAATGGAAAAAGGATGGTGTAACTTTTACTTAACGATGACATAGCTGAGTAGATATTTCTTAATTCTCTCTGGTAATCAAAGCTAAAGAGCTTTAGCTCTGTTATGATAGCTTTGTGCCAAAAACATGTCATGGAGCTCCCTTTAAAGATGCCTCTATCCCCCTACCCTAGAGGGCATCAATATGACTCCAAGAGCCAGATGGGTTTTGGCCTCATTTTCCATTATTACTCCCACGGCTTCATTGCAAAAATGAAGCCTCCACCCTTCCCTTGTCTTTACCTCTGCCTCCCACTTCCACCCCCAACAGGCATCACCCACGATTCACACTCTGTGGAAACAAAGGTGCATTGAATTACATCTCAATGCAACAGGTGTAGACTGTTCTGATACCCTAGAGTATATTAAAAAAAGCCATGTTTACTTCATGTTCTAAACCAAATTAAACCAATATCACGCCCTGCACTCAAAAGGATCAAGAGTTGCCAAATCCCAGGAATCTTCCATGGTTTATTCTTGCTCCCTGCATTACACAAGAAACTCAGGGCTTACACAGATCAGAAATTTGAGGAAGGTCCCTGGTCCTGTACCCATTGTTTCAATGATATCCATGAGCTATTCGTTGCAGAATCCCAGGGTAATTTTCTCAGTCTTAGTCTTACTCAAACTATCAGCAGCATTTGACATAGCTGATTTCTTTCTCTTCTCAAAAAACTTTCTTTCTCCTTCTCTGGCTTATCTTTCTCCTTCTCAGTGACTTTGCTGGTTCTTTTTCATATTCTCTAACCCTAAAAAATTGAGGTACCCTCAGCTTACATCTTTAGACCTCTTCTCTATCTTTGCCCTTTGTCTGGATGAGCTCATCTGACTTCATGGCTATAAATACCTTCAATCTACATCGATAATTTCCAAAGTCATCTCCAGCTCCAAATTCTCCCTTCAACTCTAGACCCCTATGGGTCTAGACTGTCTACTTAACATCTTCACTTAGATGGCCAACAGACATCTCAAATTAGCATGTCCAAACCCAACTGCCCCTCCTACCTTCCTCATTCAGCTCTATCTTCATTCTTTCCTATCTCTACAAAGACAACTTCATTGTATTGTTTGCTGGAGCTAAACACCTTGGAGACATTCTTCACTCCTCCATATCTATCTACCTCTCTCTCTCTTGCTCTCAATCCCACATTCAATCCATCAGCAAATGTGATTATCTCTTGCTTAGAAATATAATTTCTCACTTCCTACACTTCTACTACCCTAGTCCAAGTCACCAGCATATCTTTTTCTGGATTGTTGCCATAAAGAGTGTGTCTCCTTCACCTGCATCGTTATCCTTTAAATCTATTTTTCACACAGCAGCCAAAGTAATATTTTTAAATCAAATATCAGATTATATCACTTCCATCCTCAATAGTTTCTCATCAGTCACTAAAATCCAAAAACTGTACCATGATCTGCAATTACTTACATGATATGGTTCTGTCTGTCTGAAATACTCTTTTCCAAATACTCGCAGGGTTCCTTCCCTCACCACATTTACATCTGTATTCAAATGCAACCTTCTCAGTGTATCCTTCCCTGGGCCCTACCCCTGTCTCTCTCCGACCCCTTACCAGCTTTATTCTTCTTCATGGCCCTTAGCACGATTTGCCGTAAAGGTATTTATCTCTGTATTGTCTGACCCACTCCTCGAAAATGTAAGTTCTATCCTCCAACCTGAAACAGGGTCTGGCTCAGACTAAATGCTCCGCTGGTTCAGTGAATCAATGACTAGCGACTTCCGCTGCTGCCTGTGGAATCCACATGAAGGCAATGGCTGCCGGCAGCCTCCCCCTCCCGGATTATTGCCAAGATTCCCACACTCAACTGCGCTTCCTTCCCAGCCCTCAAAGCTTCCCATACAGCCATTCCCACGTGCCTTAATGGTTCAGCATTGACGCAAGGCATAGTTCCCTGTCACTCACATATTCTGCCCCTCCATGCTGCCTCTCTGTTTTGCAGACCATGTAACTTCACCACCACCTTTCAAATACACACAGAAACAGCTTACTTCTCCTTTGGAGGGAATAATGCTTAACAGACTAGACACTGGAGGCCAACTTCTTGTGTCCAAATCCTGGTCACATAACAGCTGTGTGCCTTGGGGCAAGTTTCTTGACTTCTCTCTGTCTTAGTTTCCTTATCTACAAAATAGAGATGATAAGAGTCTCTTCCTTATAGGTTTCTTGTAAAGATTAAATTAGGTGACTTACAGTAAGTGCTTAGAGTCAGGCCGAGCATAATGCATTCACTATTATTTCTGTGAAATGTTGGTTTCTTTCATAAGGGAGGTGAGCTATGGAGAAAGAAAGGGTTTGTTTTTTTTTTTCTTCCCTAGGAATTCTACACCAGAAAAAGGAAGGAAGGAGGGAAGGGAGGAAGGGAGAGAAGGAAAGAGGAAGGGTGAGAGCTGGTGTTGCACAAGAGAGAAAGAGGCAGATACACAGAGTAATTTCTCGTTAAACCATAATGAGCCCTGTTACCGGTAGAGTAAATTAGAGTAAAATTTCACATCAAGGGAGCTCGTGATTGGAGAGAGATGGGCTGAACAGCTCCCAGCTGTGTCTCCTGTCAGTTGAGGATGACTGTGGGATTGCTGTGAGGAACAAATTCATTCCTTCATCAAATCCTCTCTAGATGCTGATCATGTGCCAGGATGGTGAACACTACATAACACAAAGTTAATACAACGAGCAGTTTCAAGCTGCAAGTCCACGCTTAATGAATGTACCTATTCTTGATATAAAGTCATTTTAGCCTGACAGCAGGTGAAGAGGAAAGGTGCCTAAATAAGCAACATTAATTATTTCTTAAATCTGTGCCCATTCTAACTTGCAAAGTTTTCTACACACAGTCCCACCTGGATGGCCTGCCCTACACCAAGTTGGCTAGCCCAGGTCCTCAGAAGCTAGAGAAGGTGGTTAGACCAGGCAAGAGGCGCCTAACACACACACCCACCCACCCAGGTGACTTTGAGAGGGTGAGGTGCAACTGCCACCAGGGCTCTACTCAGCAGAGCTCGGTGGGCATTCCTGCTCTGTGCTGCCTGCCTGCTGGCCCTAGCACACCGGCATGGCCCCCCGGGGCACACATACTATCCAAGCTAAGTCAAGAGATCCAAGACGCAGGTCCAGACAGGGAAGAGGCCGGTGGGGAACAGTCCCCAGGAGTGTGGAATGGTTTCTGCCCAGGAGTGTTTGGGGAAGTGGCATCTGCCCACTGGTGGGAACCCAAAAAGGGCTCATCTGGCCAAGGCACACAAGGGGTTCGGAGAGGAGCTGCAGGGAGACCAGAGCCCGGATCAGGCCCAAGGCCATGTGCCTGTGGGGCCCTGTAGGACTCACCCCATCATCAAAGAGGCTTTGATTTATCGTCTTCTAAGTCACAGACCATCAGTGCCTCTCCATCCCAAGCATCACTTACCGCATACGCTGAGGAGTGTTGGGGCGCTGGGAAGACACGCAGCAGCGGGGGGACGGCTGAGGTTGGCCTTTCAGTAACTGCTTGCCACCATTTCTCCGCTTCCTCACTCCACCTGGTTACAGCAGTCCCCCTTATCCACTGTGTCACTTTCTGTGGTTTCAGTTACCAGTGGTCAACCCTTGTCAGTGGCAGTCTGAAAATAATAAATGGAAATTCCAGAAATAAACACATCAAAAGTTAAAATTGCACAGTGTTGTGAGTAGCGGTAATAAAATCTCGCGATGTCTTGCTTTGTCCCGCCCAAGACGTCTGAGTTCCCCGCACCCCACAATCACTAAGTAGCCCTCTCCTTACCAGAGTGCCCTGCACTGTGGTGCTTGTGTTCAAGTCACCCCTACTTTACTTACTCATGGCCCCAAAGCACACAAGTAGTGATGCTGGCGATCTGGCTGTGACGAGGAGAAGCCGTAAAGTACTTCCTTTACGTAAAAGGGTAAAAGTTCTCACTTAACAAGGAAAAGAACCGATTGGTGCGGCTGCCAGGATCTATGGTAAGAATTAATTTTCTGTTATGAAATGGTGAAGAAGAAAAAGAAAATCCATGCGAGTTTTGCACCTTAAGCTGCAAGAGTTATGTCACAGACATAAGCAGTTAAGATGGAGCAGGCATTACATTTGTGGGTGGAAGACATGAACAGAAAATATGTTCTGATGACGGCAACATGTCGTTATAGAAAGCCTTGAGCCTATATGATGGCTTCGGCACGGGATTCCTTTAAACTAGTGACACCAAGTCATTTCCTGCAAGTAAGGGACAGTTACACAGACTCAGGAATAGGTGTGGACTAAAAAATATAAAAATCACTGGAGAGGCTGCAGCTGCCCGTGAAGAAGGGGCAGCTGCCGTTCCTGCAGAGTTGGGGTTCATTAGGGTTTGGTACTGGGGTTTCAGTCGTCCACTGGAGGTCTTGGAACGTGTGTCCCGAGGATCCGTAGAGATCACTGCAGATCAACAGAATGAGGATTTGTTGCTCCTCAGTCAGGAAGGCAAAATGCTGGGCCTGACGTTGCCTCTCGCTTCCTGTGGGACCTCGGGCATGTTGTTTAACCTCACTGGGCCTCCATCCCATCTCTTTAAAATGACTAAATTGGGCGGGTGATCTTTAAGGACTCTTTCTAGCCCTAAGAGTCAGTGATTTTATTTTATTTTATTTTTCAATACGGAAGAAATAGAGGACACATTCCTTGCACTCAAGGAATACTGACTCTTGTTGAGGAATGTGTCCTCCTACGCATGAGAGAGGTGATACCCTTTGAAGATAGGACATGAGGAAGGGTCCCTGGGTGCTCTGCTCAGCAAAGGCTATAGGAGTCCTGGAAGCGATTCACAGAGGAAGGTGGCCCGCCTGTCCTTGGGGTAGTCACCCAATGTGTTTATAGTCATGAGCAGCTCGCTGGGAATGGGACTGCTGGTGGAAACGCCAATAGATGTGGCCTTGCAAAGAGGTAGCACCGTGAGGTGAGACGACCTGCCTGTTAGTCCACATGGCTCTGCAATAAGACCTATCAGGAAGGAAGCCCAGCCTCAATCTTCTCGTCTCAAAAATGGTGCTGCTCTCATACAAATGCTTGTCAGCGTTTAGTGAGCTAAAGCGTGTAAAGTGCTTGGCAGCACGCACGGTGGACCGTAAGTGCTCAATAACTGTTAGTCGTAGCCTTGTTGTGCTACTGTTAGTATGTGCCCCAGCTGGTGCGGCCTCCCTGAGCTGCGCGGAGAATAATCTTACCCCCTGCACTCATTCACCCAAGACACAGGTCAGAAAACTCTGTGAGAACCTGGCAAGTGCAGAGTTGGCCACCTTTCCAAACGGACGTGCCAAGGTCCCGGCCTGGCATCAGGAGCCAAGCGGCTGGAAGGAGATGTCTCTAGTAGCAGTTACATAGGGGAGGGACTTAGGGGAGGTTAGGGCACCCATTGGCCACCAGGAGCACGGGGAGAGGTCAGCCAACAGGTCCTCAGACGGGGCACGCAGTAACAGCCCTGGGCTCAACCTTTCTCAGGCTGTGGAGCGCGTGCACTCATCTTTCTCGAGGAGAAGGGACACGGTGGCAGCCTCAGCCCTGTGCCATCTCTCACTGCCAACTACTAATGTAGAGGACACCACCCCATGCTCTTCACGGCGTGGAAGAACCCCGTGCAGGTCACGTAGGGCCAACAGGGCTGGATTAGCAGCTCCGGTCCTGGAGTCAGACTCGGGAACGATGATGTGGGACTCATTTTTTAGCTTTTCTAATTGCCTCCCTTTCACGGCAGGCATTGCTCTCGCCTAGTTATTACACATAAAGTGAAAATCCAGAGCAAAGTTACAAAGAATAAGGGTAAATAACCCAACTCAATCTGCTGAGTTGAGTGAAGTCGATATGACATATGCATATTTTCTTTATAAATATATGCATAAGTAAACATGTGGCATAGTCTTATGCCCAAAATAAATTGATAACACGATACCCTAAAAAACACACCAAAAGCTTTCCTATTCCCCTCCTTAAACATCCCAACCACCACAGCGTCCCCGCCAAAATGGAAGGATTTAAGACGTTTTATTGTAGGCAGCTCCATCGTGGCTGCAATATGATTATTTTCTTTCAAAGCAATGGTTTTCACTTACCAACAGTGATTTATTTTTGTTTAGTTTGGTGTTTTTTCCCCCTCAGTGTGATGAGTCTCAGTGAAAAACTCAGCAGTGAGAGAGAACATGCCCACCCTTGCGGAATGAGAAGTTGCTCCTTATTCGCTTTCTCCAAAAGGTCGAGGTTTCTTCCTCTGTCCCTCCCAGGAGCTCACCGTGGCGGGCTGCTTTTTGAGAGTTTATGTGTAACTTCCTTTGCTGCTGAGGGCAGGCTCTAGGTTAACTTCTGGAAGTATCTTTGGAAACTAATTCTCAGGCAAAACTCCAAGAAAAAGAAGCACATGGTGAGGAACTGACATGATTTTTTAACACCACAACTAGCATATTTCTGCAGGCAACTGTGGCCAGAACAGGTTGCCAAGACCAATATTGATCTAGTCCTTCATCCAATCAACAAATGCCATTGTTTATAAGATATAATTTTTCTTGGTTAAGGTTCAAAGTTAAACTCCAAGGATTTCCAAAACTATAAAAATGAGAGGCTTTCATAACCTCAAAAAAAAAAAAAAAAAAAAAAAAAGCCTGGCCAGTTTTCCTCCTTCATGGATTTTCACAGTCACTATAAGAAACATAGCCAAGAAAACATTTTTTGAGTCTTTTTTTTCCCTGAACTCTGGTAATTTTTTAAAGGAGGATTATCTATGTAAAAGTCCCTTAAATTTTTGCACCTCTCTGGAAAATCATGGCACGTCAGTTGCACGGGGGCTTAGGTTTGCTGTTCTACATCAGGACTACCCACCTGCAGGATTCCATAAATCAATTCAGCTTTTTCCAGGTTTAGATTCAAGCACCCCTCTCCCTTCACACCCCTCTTACTTAATGTGGAAATGACAGAGTCTTTTCTAAGCCCCTTGGAGTGAGGCAAGAAGTTCTTTCTTGGTTCGTATCTGGTTCCCAGATGAAAAACCTTAGCCAATAAATGGTGAGCAGATGGTCCTTTGGAAACCAGTTCCTTGTGGTTCTTCTAGATCGAGATGCGCACCCACTTCTGGGAGCTGGTGTCAGTGACAAGCGGGTCGGGATTAGGATATGGAACTAGGGTGAAATAATGAGATTTACAAGATCTAAAGCTGGGCAGCTTCTTTAAAAAAAAAAATTTTTTTTTGGAAATTAACAGAGACCATACTTCTTGTCCACGCCTGCCTTTCCGCCAGAGGACCTGGCAGGGTGGCTTGTATACACATGGTGCTGAGTGTTGGCTGACCAATGGATTGACTGGTTCATTTTGGGATGCCTACAGTATACCGATTCATTCCTATGGAGATGTCTCTCAGTTCACTTTTCCAATTTGGAGGAAATGTGAACTGAGGTTAGTAGCAGCACTTCTTGCCAGAAATGTGTACTGAGTACCTATCACCTACCAGCCTCCTGTCTAGACACTTGGGGTCCAGCCATGGATAAAACAGATAAGCAACATCTGCCCTGGGGAACTTGTACTCTAGTGGGAGAGGGGTGGGTAGATTACAAACAATGACCTAATCTCTTAGAGGAGATGCTTTGAGGACATTTATATGATGTTCTCTCACAAAATGTAGGCAGAGGAAACAACTGAAAGGCGCAGCAAACCTTCACGCCGCGCGCTGGGAACATAGCAATGGAATTTGGGGCACCACGGCAACCCTCCAAACGCATGGAGCCATGATGAGACTGAGAACCCAGGGGCTAATTCTGAGCGCAGCAGTTTTGTGCCAGCACTGACAGCTCACATTTGTACAGAACTTTCTAGTTGGCCAGGAGCTTTCACAGGCACTCCTTCCTACACTCTTCACACTAGCCCCGCAGGGGAAGTGAGATGATCCTTCCAGTCCTACAGCTGAGAAAACCATGGTTTCCAGACCAAGAGTGACTCGCACAAGGTCACAGAGCCCACGTGGCTGGGCTGGGCAGAAGCTCAGCAGAACAATAGCAGTGCTGATGAACTCATGCTACATGCTCAGCCCTGTTCAAAGTGCTTTTATGAATTAACCCGTTTTAATCTAATGAGATCGATACGACTGTTTTCCTCATCTTACAGAGGAGAGAGTTGAGACACAGAGAGGTTGAATCACTTGCCTAAGGTCACATCGCTAAGAAGTTGCAGAGCTTGGATGCGAACTCAGGTCATTTAAACGTCGGCAGCCTCCTCAAATGGTAGCTTCAGCTCTAGGCCCAAGGACAGTGAACTCTTTCAAACTGAGTCTGGTCCGTTGATCAAGTGGCCAGGAACAAATGAATAGCCACACACCAGCGATGTCACCATCTATTACAAAGAACAATGGTATCTCTGTGCTAATAATATATTTCATGAGTGATAGTAATATTAAGTAAGAGGAAAAGAAACTCACAGGATTTTTAAAAATTATCTGCAGATCCCTTTGCTGCAAACCAAACATCCCACTAGCATGAAGCTGGTTTATCTGTGACTCTTTTAAATTAAGAGAGAGCTAAGATTTGCATTATTTTCTTTAACCACCCTGGGTTCTCTGAACTCTGCTGCACCCAGCCTTTACAAGACAATCTTACATGTAATTATACTTTGCTTTGTACTCTCCCATAATTATTGCATGTATGCCCAGCCTGTCTCCCCAAACGAATTATACAATCCTCAATGACTGGGATCTACGTCAGATGCTTTCACGGCCCTTCAGCCCTAACCTAGGGATTCCATCAATGTTTGTTGACTGCTTGAATGACGGTCTTTAAGATGAGTTCTAAGTTGCTTCTTCAAAAGTATTTGCGCTTGTTCAATATTGGTTGGAGATAGGGGTATTTGGTTGTGCTTTGATTTGTATCGTTGCAGTTAGAGCTGTAAATTCATATATAAAGACAGTGCTGACAAATGTCCAACAACCAGCTGTGGTGGTGGTGGTGGGGAGCCTTGTTCTATAGCATCTCCTGTGGTGTAAATCCCCTCATCATGGACTATTTCAAGTTACCAGCAGAGTGTCAACTGGCTTGCAAAATTCCTGAAAATTTAACAATCGATTCTTTGAAGCTGGTAAAGGTGGCTCCAAAACACTACAGTTTCTGCCCCTAAAATACGATCTTTGCTGGACGTGGTGACTTTTGGCTTACAAAGACTTTCTTAGCAAGAGATTGTATTTGGTTAGTACATACGATGGTTGGAAATACAAACCTTAGCAATGTAGCCATTGCTCACGCAGTCATTCCATCAAGTTGTGGAAAGGTTTTATATTTAAATTAATGGGTATAAAAATTAAGCAACCAAGCTACATTCTACCCCTGCCTTCTTTTCTGCTCCTTTCCTTCCTCTTTCCCTTCCTTCCTTCTCCCATCACCTCATCTTCTTCACTCTCATGCCATTTTTATTTTTATTGGAAGGCTTTGCTCTTAACTTATGGTGGCATTGGTGGCATAAGAAAATACTTTCGAGGCCAATGATCTCACCCCCTTAAACCCATGTGATAACCCACTGAAGAACTTAAAACAACTCTTCCCAGAAAGTCCTTCTATTTTGTTTTTCTATTCAGGGTTCCTACAGTGTCCTTAAGGGGATACATATGGGGCAGAATCATTTTAAAAGGAAAGAGATCACCCCCAACACAGGTCCCCCAGTTTCATGGCTTCTGCAGCTGGGAGCTGTCTCCCCTGAACTTAAATAGATTCTAGCTGCCCGTTCCCTCCGCTCCCCCACGAGGCCGTCACTGCCACCCCCCTTAATTAAACCTCTTGTTATCTCTTTGGGTGCAAGTTGAGGCATCTGTAGAAAGTGGCTCCTTCACAATTTGCCCAGCAGAGCCTGCCTGGGTGCAGAGAGCAGCAGAAAGCAATTACATTGCTTCAGAACCATTCCCATTGTATCAGAAACCATTATTATTATTTCTCTTTCAAACGAGCTATATGACATTAACACGTTTTTAAAAGAAAGTAATAAAAGTCATACAGTGATAAAAGCTTTTATTTCAAATATCAATGAGACATTTTATTCAATTTAGTGTGGCAAAATCCATCTTCTATTGATTATACTGGTCCTCAAACGCGTTTTTTCATTGATTATACTAGTTCTCAAAGCTTATGTGAGCGCTCTCTCTCTCTCTCTTTTCGCATTTTCTTTTGTCAGTGTGCCCATGGAAAGCCTGGTCATGGGTACTTTCAGCCCAAGAGCCTGCATGAAACTTTTCCCTGAGCTGCTTGGACCTCTCCACCTGGCTTTGTAATATAGGATTTTTTTTTCTCTCCAAGTAGACTGTAAGCTCCTACTAAGCAAAGGCAAAGTGTTTCACTTCCCCCCTAGATTGCCTGTGCTTTGCAGAGCACAGGTGTGTGGAATCCCATAATTTTCAGACCTAAAAGGGTATTTGGTAAGATCTTCTAGTGTAGACATTGTTACTTCGATCCATGGAAACGGCCTTGCTTAGGGCGTCTACGGACTCTCTGAAGTGCCGTAGAAAGTAGGCTGGCAGGTGTGCGACCGCCCAGGCACATGCCTATTGACGTTTTACTGGACGGAAATGTTCATCAGGTTCTCAAAAATGTTAATGCCATTAAATCTCCGGGGAGTTAGGATGTATTACAGAGAGAGAGGCTAAGCCCCAGCAAAAAATATTTATCCAATAAATAATCATTAATTTATGAATTCATGAAGGAATTGTTTCTTTCTGAGATATACTTCATATTCATAAGCTCCATACATAAGTTGTAAAGTACACAGCTCAGTGGTATTCAGTATATCAGAGCTGTGCAACCATCACTACCATCTAATAAGGACAAGTTATGAGAGCCTTTGTGCCAAGCACTGTCCCTAGTGCAGTGGATGCAGCAGTGGCAACAAAGCGAATGACATCTCTGCCCTCGAGAAATTTACCTTCACTTGGAGCAGACACTACACGAGGAAAGATCTGTGTTATGGGTTGAATTGCTTCTCCCCAAAATTCATACGTTGAAGTCCTAGCCCCTGGCACCTCACAATAATATGACCTCATTTGGAAACAGGGCTGTTGCGGATGTAATCACCGTATTGTGCCGTGTCTAATGAGCACCCACTTTTTTGTGTGCTTTATACACAGGATTGTTATACCCGTTATCGTACCCGTTACATACCCATGGATATGTAATCATTATGCCCATGTATAATGCGCATCCTTATTTTTCCATCAAAAATTTGGACCCAAAAAGGTGCCCATTAGACACAGCAAAACATGGTAGTTAAGATGAGGTCATTCCGGGGGGGCGGGCACTTATTCCCCTTATTAAACAGGGAAATACAGAAACACATACATACACGCAGGGACAACACCATGTGAAGCTGAAGCCACAGATCAGGATGATGCAGCAGAAGCCAAGGAACACCACAGGTGGCCCACAAACCCCCACCCCCACCCCACCCCCCGAAGCTGGGGAGAAGCCCGGAGCAGGCTCTTCCTCACAGCTCTCAGAAGGAGTGGATCCTACAGGCAGCCTGATCTTGAAATGCTGGACACCTAGTTTCTGGTACTTTGTTTTGTCAGCTCTAGCAAGCACATAATTTCATTTAGTTTCGGATCCACCTACAAAGGAAAGTAGAAGGGAGTCATAGGACAGATGGGAAAGGGGGCTATGTTTTATTTTGCACAGAGTGTTATCAGGGAAGGCTTCCCTGAGAGGCCTGGTGTGGGGAAATAAGGAGCCACCAATAGGAAAGTCATAAAAGAGCACTTTTGATAAAAGATACAGCAAATGCCCTGAGGCGGGAATGAGATCAGACAGTTAGAAGAACAGAGGATGAAGTAAGGATGAGGCTGTGGCTCTATGACCCCATGTGAGTGGTACCAGACGCGAGCACAAAGGTGGGCAGGGGCTAGACCCACCATGGGTTGGAAGGCACGATCCTAGGTTTGGATGTTTTTTCCTAAATGCAGTGAAAAGCAATTGAAAGATTTCAAACAGGGGATAGTCAAGATCATATTTATATCAGAAAAGGTGATCCTAGCTGTTGATAGAGACTAGATTGCAAGAGAGCAGGAGAGGTAGCTGTGAAGCTGGTGCACAGGCACCACAGAGGTCCAGCGGCGAGAGGATGGTGGCTTGAATGAAAATGCAAGCTTTGAGGGGGAGAGAGGCAGACCACCTGGAGATGTGTTCTGAAAATAGAAGTCACTGGTCTTGCTGGCAAGGGTGAAGGCAAGGGAGAAAATCAGGGTGTCACTCAAGCCTTCGGCTTGCACAGCTGAGTGAACGGCAGCGCCGTTTCCCAAGACGGAAAGGCTGGAAAAGGTATAGGTTTCAGGGGGGACATCAAGAGTCTATTCAACTCATATAAAGTCCGAAGGGACTTGTAGATACTCAAATTTATTTGCAAATTAATTGAAATGTGTTTGTACATATACAAATACCTATAAAAGTACCTTAAACTTAATTTTGCCGAAAGAACATCTCTGAGATTTTGCAACACCTCCTGAGGTAACAGGAGGCCTATTGGAGTATCGTGAAAGCAGGATTGCCAAGCACACGTTCCAGGGCCCCTAAGATGAGAGTGATACCCATATACTGATGGGCCCTCTGGAAAGTAACGTGTATCTACCCACTCCCACTCTTCCCACTTCCTCTCTCCCCCTCGTCTGTCTCCCGGACTCAGTTCTTTCAAAAAAAATCACTTGAGACCACCACCTCAGGGCTTAGGCAGCCTGTTCCGTGTAAGCGGTAAGGCAGTGTACTGTTTTGGGCAGCTACCCTAACAAGCTCCCACCAACTGGGTGGCTTAAAACAACGCAGATTCATTCTCTGAGCTCTGGAGATAAGACCTCTGACATCAGCTACATTCCCTCCTAAGACCCTAGGGGAGAATCCTTCCTTGCTTCTTCCAGCTTCTTGTGGCTCCAAGTGTTCCTTACCTTGCAGCTACGTAACTCAGTCTCTGCCTGAATCTTCTCATGGCCTTTTCTATGAGATTGGAGATTTCTCCAGTCTCCTTCCGCCTTTCTCTTTAGAAGGACACTTACCGGATTTAAGTCCTACCCAGATAACCCAAGATGACCTCATCTTCAGATCTTCAATTAAACTATAGCTGCAAAGACCCTTTTTCCAAATGAGGTTACAGTCATAGGTAGGTCCACAGGGGGACATATCTTTGGGGGATGGGAGGTACCATCCAACTGACTACAAGCAATGAACGAGAGATGTGGTCTGTGCTCTCACCGGTTATCAGCTGAAACCTGAAGGTGAACGTGAGCTAGCAGAGTGAAGGAGAGAAAGAGCTTCCAGGCAGAGGAGCTGGGAGCTTTGAAGACCTCGAACCGCCTCTGAGGGTGTGAACGAGTTAGAAGTGGTGCGAGATGAGGCCGGAGAGATTCGGCAGGGTCAAATCACTGTGGGGTTGGTAAACTTTGAGAAAATGTTTGAATTCGAAGGCAGTGGGGAGCCACTGAGGCTATTAAGCAGGGTGAAGGCCATGGCCAGGTATGTACTTAGGAAAAATTAGACTTGTATCTTGTATCGAGTGAGTGTGAGGAAGAAAAACTGGGGGTAGACAGCTCACTGAGGATGCTCCTTGGGAGTCTAGGTAAAACATGGCGTTGGCTTGGACTAGAGGGATGATGGAGAAATGCTAGAGCAGAATGAACAGGTCACATCCAGCAAATTTTACTAGGCCTCCTATCGCCTAACCAGAGATTTGATTAGTTATATTGAGAAAGGCAATATGTAAAAACCATGCCTTACTTCGGCCTGGTAAAACCATTTAAAAGGGAAGTCAACCTTTATAAATTATTTGGAAGGGCTTGGAGAGACATTTTTAGGAGGACAAATGAATGCTTAGAATGATTGGTGCTGCATTCAGCCTGAAAATATCCCTTCCTTTTCCATTCAGCTGTGCGCTCTTGTGGCCTTGAAGAGCAACACTGGTGTAATTTGGAGGATTTAATAGCCTTTGCATGGAACATGTGGATGTGTGGTTGTTACAAGTATTTTCATTCTGGTATTTTTATGGCCTGAGCTATTTTAGCCAGCGTCCTAGTGCCAAGAGGACCCAAGTAGACCCCAAAAGCCCAATTACCGTCTCGAGGAATCTCAATGCCCAATAACTTGGAAGGCTGGGAGAAGCAGCTGTCTCGGGACCCAGGGCTATGTGCCTTCCCTCCACTCAGAACCATGGAGTGGCCTCCTGATGTGAAGGTAGCACATCCTCCCTTTCTTGGCAATGTCACTTGCATTCAGTGTAAAACCAGAAGTGGGTGGAAAATTTGCCCAGTTGGAAAAAACCAACAAAAATGTGAACCAGTATTTGGTATTCTCACCTAATTCCTTCCACTATGACACAAAGCTTCTAAATTCCCCCTCAAGATCCAGTCCACGCTGTGGCCAGGCCTGTCCTCAGAGTCAGACCCGGGTTTAGACTGTCCTGGTCTCATGGGCTGGTCTGATCTTTCCCCACAGTTTTCCATGGAGACAAAGCCTGAGTCTCTGAGCCACTGTAGCTCGCGCAGGGTCTCACAAGTTCTGGGTGCGTGGATGCACCCAGTAAATCCTCATGGAAGGGCAGATCCGTGCTGAAAGGTTTTGGAAATAGGGAAAAACAAAACAGAGCAGGGCACTTCTGCCTTATTAAAAGGCAGTAAGGTCATCTTAATGGAAGCAATGTCAATTTACCACAATCCCTGCTCAGGAAATTAGAAGACTCAAGGCTCTTTTCAGGGTCTTTCTAATCGTATGACCTTAATCAAGCCCAGGGCCCTGTCTAGGCCTCAGTTTCATCTCTGTCCCAGTGAGGAGTTAGGTCAGGAGACCCCATGCATGGCCACAGCATCCACCCCAATGTGGCCTGTGTTCTGTACATACCTCGGCTCTGTTGCTGATGAGGAAAGAACTGTAGACAGATTTCCAGTGATATAACCAAGTGAGAACTGAGCAGTGAGTCTAATGACAGAAGTGAAAGTCCGTCTCAGAACTGTGCCGACGGAGGAAATTCCCCTTGACAGCCTTCATTGGGTTCTGAACGTGCCTTTGCTCACGTCTTCTCCTCTTCCCCCACCCACCCCCGACACTTCATCAGAAAGTCAGGATGGTATAAGCACTCCTACCAGGATGTGCTTGTGGACGGGAACAGGGCCAGCACCCTGGGGTCTGGCAGACCCGCTGGCTCACAAATGGCCCTCTGACCATGCTGTCCCGTTGCCCCTTGCTGTAGTGGCTGCCGTTTGCACCAGAAGGGCGAACTCCTCCGGGCTTCTGCCAGAGCCCCTCTCCCTCCCCTGCTGGGCCTCGGGCCCCATCTCTGCACACAGCAGTCACTCAGTAATAGCTTGTGGATTAGCCCTTGAAAATAGGCCATGTCAGAGTGCTTAGAGCCTGGAAGAGTGTGACAGGATGGGGTGGGGAGGGCACGGAGCCATGGGAAGCAATAGCTCTTAGGAGAAACAGGTCTCAGCGCTGAGAATTCGATTACCCCGACTCTTCTCTCTAGCCCTTCTGCCCAAAAGCCAGCCACCTCCAGAGCTGAGGCAGAGGCCTGGTCTAGGTCTCCGCCCGGCCTCAGGGCTCTCCAAGCCCCAGCCTGCGGCTCAAAAGGTAATCAGTGTATTCACAGCCCACATTGTCCCAGAAAAAGGGTTTCAAAGGTTTTTCAAAGGTGGACATGGTACTGTTATGTACAGTAAATTTAAATGAAAAATGAGTCAAGGAAAATAAAGAATAGGATTATCTAATGCAGAAATTCAGGTTTGGGGGCCTGGCTAAGAGAGGGCTGGTTTTTTAGAAGTGGGATAAACTACCCTGACAGTTTATATGCTGGTAGGTTTAGGTTATTTGTTGTGATTTAAACCCTGGACTCTGGTTCCTGGATTTCTTGCCTTTCACTGGGTCTCACACATTGAAGAATTTAGAACCGGAGGATTTAGACTGCACAACCATTCCCTGAGCTCTGATGGACAGGCCTCTGTGTCGTTAGAGCTTCCGAGTGCCTCCAATAGAGGTATCGCTGGTATAAACATTCTCCGTCTTAGGGCTGCAGGAGTCACAGCACTGGGCCCAGATGGCCCTCCCAGTGCTAAGGGGCAATGCCAGGAACTGAACTCCCCTGGCCCAAAGTCCAGTGTTGACTTCACTGCACTGCAGCACTTAGATCACTATGAGGAAATTCATGTGGGGCCCAAGCACATATTTTGGCCTTTTTTCTAGAGCATCTCTTGATTGCATTATTCGTTTGGAACTCAGAATATATGTGCCCTGATCTTCACTTTTTGCCAGCAGAAGAGAAGAAAAAGACAAGAGCAGAATTGTTTGTAGGGATATAGCAAGAACGGCATCAGAAGGCAGATTGGGGCCAGGAGGCTCGGCCCTGAGCAACTATCTTTAACCCCCTGCCTTGGCCCTGTAGTTCGGGGCTCTTGTTCAGACTGGACCATACTCCACAGTTTGCTAACTCTCTGGCGTTTGGGCAATAACCTGATTTCCCTGTGCTTTCATTTCCTCATGTGAATAATAGTGCCCACCTCAGAGAGTTGTCATGAGAATTAAATGAGACAGTATAGAGAGTTTGAAGAGCCTCTGCCATTCTCAATAGATGTTAATGGTTAATATTGTTTAATTACCTTGAATTGATCTCTATCGTTTTCTGACTCAGAGAGTCGTCTTAGACACCAATTACCAGCATCCTGTCCCTTCTGCCCTAGGTTCCTGTCCACCTCCGTGAAAACAGAATATTCTTTATGACAGAATTCAAGGGGCATATGCTTCTCTTGAAGCTCGGCGTTAGCACGTAGCAGCTGCATAATTATGTGCTTACAAAATTTATGCCAAGCCGGGCAGGCCAGTGTTTCAGAGGCGGTCCCAAGAGTGCTGAAGTTAGAAAGCCTGGCTGCATGTACTCAGTGGAACTCCAAGAGGCAAGGAAGTTCCTGTCCCATCTGATCTACCTCTGCTTATCCAGCCCCAAAGAGGACCCTAGAAATTAGCAGCCAAAGAATCTAATAAAGGGAAGGTGTTTTCTAATAAAGAAGAGGGGGGTGTGAAATAGTGACACAGACATAACATTAAATCTAAGAAATTGATGACAGTAGAATGGGGCGGCTTCATATATTAAGAAAAAAGTTGCCCAATAGGAAAAGTATAATATATTAAAATTTTTAATACCTACCTGGAACCAAAATGTTAACAAAACCTGGGCTGGAGATAGCTGACATGAAGGGACACAGAAGCGAGCAGATACAGTGCTTTGTGGTAAGACAGCAGGGTGGGTGATAGATACTAAGTTTTTATTTTGGTAGAAACATATATGTCTACATGTTTGTTAAAAAGTGAAAGACAATGAAAAGACAAGGAGAAGACTTAATTGCATATAACTACGTGTAGGAAGCGAGTCTCAAAACGCTACACATTGGCTATAGCTACACAACATTCTGGACAAGGCAAAAATATAGACAGTAAAAAGTTCAGTGATTGTCAAAGGTTGGCGAGGAGGGAGGAATGATTAGGTGGAGCACAGAGGATTTTTATGACAGTGAAACTATTCTGTATGATACTACAATAGTGGATGCCAGCGGAGGGAGACCGGTACCAAGGCGGGTCTGTAGGACAGGTCCGGAAGTAGGTTCTTCCACACTGTTGCAGGAAAGGAATTCAAGGACACTCTCCAAGGAGGATTTGAGTGACAACTGCAAGATTTATTAGAGCACCCTCCAAAGGCTGCCACACTCACCAAGGTGCTTCCCCGGCGGGTCCAGCAGCAGAAGCTGGTGGCCATTGTCAATCTGACCCCAGATGCATCACACTCGATGTCTCATCCCCAACCAAGTGGCTCAGCTCCATTTTGCTGCAGGGGAGGTCTAGCTTCCAGGGCAGCAGGCCTGCACTTGGGCCGCCCAGGCCCAGGAGGATCAACAGGACCCAGAACTGTGTCACCAGGCACCTGAGGCTGACCTTGGCCAAGTTATTGCACTTCTCTGTGTCTTGTTCCCAATCTGCACTTCCACCTCCAAGGCTTTATGGCCCCTGGGCCATGATTGACACTCTGGCCTGCGTGGCTGCTGAAGAGATACTGGGGCTGGGACCTTCGTGCAGCTTCCCTGTATTTTCTTGGGCTTGTGGGGGTGGGGGATGGGGGGAACAGGCTTTCTTTCAAACTGCCTAGTCTCTTTCCTGGCTTTTTCCCAGGCTTATGTCCTCATCCCATCAGATCTTTTTCTCAAATTTTCCCGGGTTTTTCTTTTCCCCTTTCTGGTAGCCACTTTGACTCCTACTGGGCATGTACTTAGTAAAGACCTTCCCCCTGCACCATCTTCTGCCTCCCCTATGAATAGGGAGGGTGCCAGTTGTTCCCTGGGGTGACTGGAAAGCCAGCCTTTCCTGCCCACTTGGACATTAATCCGTGCGGCGGAGCAGCGTGCTCTGTTCCCCGGACTGTCTGTGAAACCGTAGTTTCCCGACTTAATCAGGCTCAACCAGCTTTCTCCCTTCTCTTTTGTTAATATCTAACGAGGTGCCTGTACTAACAGATACATGTCGTGATACATTTGTCAAAACTCACAGAGCATACAGCACCAAGAGTAAACCCTAACAAACTGTGAACTTTAGTTAATAATAATGCGCCAGTGTAGGTTCATGCCGTGTACCAGCCCACTGCGATATGTTAGTAATAGGAGAAACTGCGGGGTTGGAGAGAGAACTCTGTTGTTTCTGCTCAAAAGGGCTATAAAAAATAAAATCATGCCTTTTTTTTAAGTCAAGGACAAACACTAGTAAAACAGAAACAGGGTATTTTCAACTGTCATGCCACCAAATGGAGGGAGGGGAATAAAAATTCTGGATCAATTCGGTGAAAATCTGGGGCAGAGGAACAGTCAGAAGAGCTAACCAGCGAGTTTCTGCAATTCCGAAAGGGGGAAACCAAGGCTCAGATCGGCTCTGTGATGGTTGTCAATCCAAGTGTGGTTACAAAGGAAATCATCTGACCCTTTCTTGGATTTTAGAGGCATAGAATTCACGAAATTGCTTGAAAAGAGTGCCAACATGATTCCGTCTGTGGTTAACTCCATTTATCTAGAATGTCAGAGGCACAGAGTAGCCTGGTTAATTTCATATTCTATTTAAGTGAAGGTTGCCATGGATACCATACATAGTCATCCAATTTTCTCAGAATTAGAATGCATGCCATAAAGCTGGTTAAGCGAAAACTAGGCCAAATATAATTTAAATGTATTCAATGATGAGTCCTTAGTGATGAGGAAGGCACTCCCGGGTTCAGCAGGGCCTCAGTGTGTCATTCTAAATGTCGTTTCTCCTTGTTCAGAGCTGCAGAGGTGTTGGGGGTGAAAGAGGTGGGTGAATTCTCACTGACCATAAGTAAGAGCCCCAGAAGTGGCTCTTTTGCATATCTCCCAGATATCCACCTGTGTCTCTGTTTCAAAAAAGCAGAATAGAGCCTGTTTATGCAGCAACATTAGAAGAATAAAAAACCTTTTCATTTGAGTCATCATGGCTGCGTGATTGGCAGCCATGTAATTAGATTTGAATCCTTTCCTGTCTCCTCTGCCACTACAAAGACCTGGGTAATCTCTTAACTAACTGAGTTCAGGACCTCAGTGCTTTGAGCAGGGTGGTTAGCTGAGGAGGACCTGCTGTTAGTGAGCGGGGCCTGCTGTTTAGATCCAAACTCAGCCTGGTCCTGGCCATGGCAACTTGGCTGGTTACCCAACACCTATGCAAAATGGAAATGGACGGTAATAGTGGCTACCTTATAGGGTCACTGTGAGACATCACAAGAAAATGCAAATAATGAGCTTGGCATACAGGAAGCGATAATAAGTATTAGGAGTTGATCACTATTAAGATTCCTCTTGCTGTGGCTGGGGTGGCTCCGTCGGTTGGGAGTCATCCTGCAAACCAAAAGGTCGCAGGTTCGATTCCGAATCAGGGCATGTTCCTGGGTTGTAGGTACGGTCTCTGGCCATGGCAAGTACGGAAGGCAACCGATTGATGTTTCTCACATCAATGTTTCCCTCCCGCTTTCTCCGTCTCTTCCCCTCTCTCTAAATAAAAATAAAGGATTTTTTTTGTGTGTTTTTTTAAGATTCATCTTATCCATGAGAAGGGCCCAAGATTGAACTCTGTATACGGATACACACGGTTGAATTAATACCACCCCCACCCAGAGTAGAGTGGAGTTTGGCACAGTCTTGTATGCATTTATTCTTTTTTCATTTGGAGTTGCTGCTGTCTCAGAATATCCAAGGCAGCAGGCGCAGGGTACACCGCCATATGTCCACCTGATTCCGAGAACGCTCTCCCAGAATCTGCCGCTGTGATGTGGAAATCCATAAACGCCGAGCGGCCTTCACTTTAGTCACGGAGCATCTGGGTGCTGCTAATGCATGTCAGATGTCAGCACATTTGCTCCCCGTCTCCCTGCTGGCCTCGCCTTCTCCGGCTGGCTTTTGCATTCTCATTCCCAAGTATCCCAAGAGAATGCGCCTTCACATCTCTGGTTTCTCTGTTTCCTGAACTGCTACTTGTTTCCAGGCCTCACCGGCAGTCTTCGCCCGCATCATTCCACCCGTGATGAGCAGGCCTCTCGGGGACAGCTCAGGGCTTCCCTGCTCCTGCAGTCACTGAACCCCCCACCCCCTCCCTCCTCTTAGCCGTTGCCTTTCATCTGGAAGGAGGGGTCTGGACATTGTCTTGCAGGTAGGCTTATGAAAGCTAATCTGCCACAGGGGTTTATTTGTTCAAGTTTATTTGCTTTTCAGAGGCAATCTGGTTGTAATTTCAGCAGCAGACTCTTGGTTTGGCTACTTTATCCATCGCTCCTCGTTTTGCCATTTTCCCCAGTTTCTCTTTGGGCTATTCCTTTGAAAACATACACCCACTCACACACACACGCTCGCACTCACACCGTGTATGGGCACTCGAGGAGTCTCTCCAGGGTGAGAAATCTAGTGAGTTGCAGAGCTAAATTTCATTGCCACAAGTATGTGTCATTAATAGTGATGTTTTGTTCTGATAGCCATGATTTATAACGTTTTCAGTTCTCCTTCCAATTCGTACTTTGTTCCACATTTCGCAAGGTTCTTAATTTGAGCCTTTATTTTCTGATTTGTATCTTGTTTTCAAGTCTCTACAATCCTCCTTTTTTTTTGAAAAGGTGGAGAAGAAAACCAACACCCAAGAACACAACGTGTTATTAATCAACACAATTCTAGGTAAGACTCGGATTTTAAAATGAAATTGGACAAAATGCAAGGAACTCTCATTGGGAATAATTTTGAGCTGGCTGAGCATGGAGGCCATGAGTAATAGGTCTTTTCCCTCGTGCTGGGTCTCCATGAATAGCTCGACTGGGTGGATGTGGAACCACCGAGTCCCTTTCATTCATACAGAACTTGGCCCCACGGGGCTTGGTACAGAAACTCTCTGTTACCTTGATGTTTTGAATACTACATCTGAATGGTTCCTTGTTTTGGCCCTGACTTTTTTTTCCCCATCTCCATTAACTCAGCTCCACAGGAGGAATCAGCACTTAATAAAACAACTATTGGCTGATGGTGCAAGTCACGGGAGCTTTAGAGTTCTTCTTGGCTTTGTTTTTCTAGAAAGTGACTGTAGCCAAGCAAATCAGCATATACCCATGGGCTTCCTTGGGAGAAATTAAAACAAGTTAGGCAGCAGGAGAGAGAATCAGGCAGGGGGCCTGAAAGAAATTTAATAAACTCTATGCCTCTTTTCTCTCTCTCTTTTTTTTCTTTTGAGGTGGGGGTAGACTTTCCCAAATGTGGTGGAAAGTTCTATGGGTGTTTGTGGCAGGCCAAATCACTTCCTCAGCTGAGGTGGGGCACAGTGTAGCTGAGTGAAATGAGAGAAACCTGTCTTAGTGGGTTGGTGTGCTTTACCCTATAGTGCTAAGCCCTTGTGCAGATGAGGAAAGTGAAGACTTCTAAAGCCGGCCTCCATTTTTGTGCCTTTTTCCTTCTGTTGGGCACCTGCTGGCCAGTGCGGCTCTTACCTTGGCTTTTCGGAGAAACTGCACCCATCCCCAGTGTCCATTTCTATCTAGCAGGACTTGCTTCCTTAACTTTTCCATCTTGCTTCACTGCATCAGAACTCTCCCCTCGCTGAGAGGCAGAATAAAGTAAGAACAAAGGGCATGGACTTAGGTGTAACTAGACCTGGGTTCAAATCCTAGCTCTGCCACTTACTAGCTGTGTGTCCTTGAGCAAGGAACCTCACCTCTCATCTATAAAACATGGGTTAATAATAGTGCCAATACTATAAGAGCTTTATTATAGGGTAAGGATAGCGAAGTAAAAGCATTACAATAATAGTAAGGGAAAAAATGAAATAATACATATAAAGCACCAAGCCAGGATTAGAACCCAGATAGTCTGACTGAGAAGACTACATGCTTGATGACTGTGCTATATATACCACTGCCTATAAAATGGATCTTAAAAAGCCATCTTGACACATGTTCACTGCAGCACTATTCACAGTAGCTGAAGGTGTAAACAACCTGTTGACTGGCTTTTCACCTTTCTCATTCCTGTATTATTAGGTACCATAATTCAGGCAAACTTATGTTTTTATTATAACTCATACAAGTCTACAATAATAGTAACAACAGCAATATTTAACACTTTTGTGGCATCTAGCAAGTAAGAGGCAGAGCCAGAGTTTGAATCTGAAAGACTCATTCAAATAACCCCTTGTTCTAACCACTAGTGCACTGCCTACATGCAATTAGCCTGTTATATGAGTTCTCTTGTTTCGTGAAACCCCTTTTATTCCTGATTCAACTGACAGGTTTTTTTTCCCTTACAAATAAGTTCACTTTATTTCTCTTCTTTTTTTCCTTCAAAGTCATTAGCTTTTCACACTTTTGTCCTAGCATCAAAATGGCCCACAAAATAATAAAAATGAGAGCATAGCTTTTACATCCTGACATTTAGTAATGAAGTGTGATCAAATATCTTCATTGATATATTCTGACACCTTTAGTAAAGTGCTCTACTTGGCTTCATTTTTATCACCACCCCCTGACATCGTGGCAAGAATAAAGCCCTCCCCTGGCTCTCTGACAATATCCAACACGAAAACATATAAGTGGGTTTTATACACATCAGCAAAAGTGACAGATTCTGAACATAAAAATGCATAGGTGAAAACAGCCACTACTATGAGGTGACCTGTTTACAAAGTCAATTTATTGATTGAAGAAACAAGATCAATATTTTGACTCCATCTTGTACCCAAAACAACCACAAAACCATTGGAGGAACGCTGGAGCCTCACGGAATTGATAGGCTGATTATTTTAAATAGAACTAAACAATTGATTCAGCCAAGAAATTAGCTGGAACTGCTACTTTCATTTAACTGGCACTTTTTTTTTTTAATTGAGTTGACCATGTAGTTGAGTACAGTTGTAAATCTAGGTCATGTGGTCCAAGAGGAAAGGTTGCACTTGATGCAATTCTATTTAAAGTGTCTCTTTTATCTGTTCTGATTTTCTTCCCACCTGAATGTGTTTGGGAATTCTCGGAAACAATCGTTTGAATCTGCTGAAGTAAGAAATATATCTGCTCTCTATAACACTGGCAACAATAATCACCTTTAATTGAGTACTGACTTTGTGCTTAAAATCCATCATTATTTTAGAGTGGAAGTTGAGTATGTGGTCTTTGCAGCCAGTTCCACCACTATGAACAAATGGCTTGGATCTCTTTGTGCTTGTATCCCTTATCTGTAAACCATGACACCTCTGTTATAGGATTGTTATTAGGATTAAGTAAACTTATACATCTAAAGGGTTTTAAAGCGTGCCTAGAGCCTAGCTAATATAAGTCGCTATTTTTTTTATGTTTCTAAGCACCATCTAAGTTTTGTATTATTATCCCTGTATTACAGTTAAAGAAAGTGAAGTTCAGAATGGCAAAGAATTTGCCAAAGGTCTCACATACGGAGCGAGCAGCTGCTTTTCCTTCTCCAGATGCTCAAGTAGTATCATATGCACTGTAGAAAGAATTAAGACAATCCCTTTTACTGTATCTGACATCCTGAAGTGATTAAGATTCAGGATAGTTGGTATGTGACCGAACTTCTATTTCCCATATAGTAAATGAAGCATTAATAAATACATTTGAGGACTGACTGTGAGAGAATGTGTGGAGCTATAAACTGAAATACTAGAAGAAAAAAAACACCATTGACAATGACGTCCATGTTATCCTAATATTCATTCTCAAAGGCATTTACATGTCCACAGGTATCAAAGCAGCGAGCTCTTCTGTTTCTCCTAAAACAAATTTTTCTTCCCCATTTGGGTTGAATTCAATTATCCTTTAGAGAATTACATGCCCTAACTCCCCAGTCCCTTCCGTTCCATTAAGATGTTGCCTTATCTCCATTTCATATGTATAATATTAACTCATTACTCAATCGCCGACTGTCTTCTGACTTTGATTTTCCGTTACATTTTCCCCAACATCATTATTGTTGGGGTCACTATATTCACCACTGTTATAATTCCTTTTATTTTTTTATTTTTATTTTATTTTATTTTTAGTGTGAAGTCTTCTTTCTTTCTTTACCTTTTATTTTTATTTTTTGGTATATTTTATTGATCATGCTATTACAGTTGCCCCATGCTTTTCTCCCCTGTCTCCCCTCTGCTTTCCACCCCATCCCTGATCCCCCCACCATGTCTATGGGTTGTACATATCAGTTCTTTGGCTTCTCAATTTCCTATACTATTCTTAGCCTCCTTTAGACCCCGTCTATTTTTTTTTGTTCTGTCTTGTTTTGTTTTGTCAACATTTTCCTGCCACCACTTTCCGCAGCCCCACCCATCCCCACCACCCACCCTCAAACCTTCCCCAATTTGGCTTTGCGATGGGTCCTTTATGCATGTTCCTTGATGACCCTTCTACTGTCAGTTTGTTTCTTATTTCAATGCTGCTGGTTATATTTTGCTTGCTTGTTTGTTTTGTTGATTAGGCTCCACTCATAGGTGAGATCATATGCTATCTGTCATTCACTGCCTGGCTTATTTCGCTTAGCATAATGCTCTCCAGGTCCACCCATGCTGTCATGAAGGGTAGTAGTTCTCTCTTTTTTTCTGCTGCGTGGTATTCCATTGTGTAAATGTTCTATAGTTTTTTCATCCATTCATTTACGGTCGGACACTTAGGTTGCTTCCAATTCTTGGCTATTGTAAATTGTGCTGCTATGAACATTGGGGTGTGTATGTTCTTTTGAATTCTAATTCTTTTTAATGTTTAGCCTGCCTCTTCAAAACAAAATTCAGAGCAAATAAAATAAGCATGGCTTATAAATCTGTGTGAAAAGCGCTGACTCTAACAAGGTCAGGGTCTCAATGGTATGAAAACTGAGAATCTTGTTCAAAGGAAATTGAAAAGTGTTTCTGTGAACTGTAACTTTTTGCAAAAATCAAAGAGGAACAAGTTATTGACTGCAAATGGTTCTGTCCTTACGAATTCAAGACACCTTACTATTTAGGTGGCATAGAATATTAAGAATAACAGGATGTCTTTAGCTTAGGCAGGAAACCATTTTCAGAAAGTGTCAGAACTCATTTTACAAAAAGATTATAATTACAAAATAGTAATGGTGGGTTCCACTTTGAGGTTTGGAGGTGAATAAAGGCAGCTTAAAGACTATAGGGGCTTCCTGTTTTGAATTTAGGAGAAGCCACGACTTTTGCAAATATTTTTAGATGTAATGTTTATGGGAGGCAAAAATACTAACCCAGAATGTTGGATAGTGCAGCTAAATGTTGGTTTGTACATTTTAAGTAATTTAGACTATTGGACGGGGTACTGAACTACTGTAGATTTTCCCCTTCATTTCTTGCCTAAAAAGGGCAATGGTGAGAAAATGACTTTAACCAAAATATTCAAAAGCATTTATTAAAATCCTGTGGTAACAAATAACATTCTTCAGAAGGCACTTATATTAGACCCAAAGAAAGCAGATGAAATATACACTCCTGAGCACTTACTAGGGGACAGAAGACTACAACTGCAAGCGTGAAAGGACTCGAGCATAACCCCCTGGTAGTATAGGCATTCGTGGGAGGGTCTTCCCCTAGACAACCACAGGGCTTGCTCCCTCCTCTCTTTCAAGTGTTACTCAAAAGTCACCTTCTCAGTGAGAACATTCCTGAGCATTCTGCATATAAATTGCACCAGCCATTCCCCAAACTCTGGCCCTAACTCCTGCTCTTTTTTGATATTCTCAAAAAATATATTCAGCTTCTTTTATAACTTTACCATGGACCTTACAATGCGCCCCGCCCCCACCTAAAAATGCAACCTTAAAAAAACCAGAGGAGTTTTGCATGTTGTTTATTGCTGAACCCCTAGCCTGTCACACAGCAAATGTTGAAAAAATTTTACTTAGTAAAGTGAGAGTGTATGTCAGTCAGACTGCCTTTGGCAATGTTAAGGAGGAAAAGCTTCTTGGAAGAAATGGCATGAGCTTTTCAACCCCAAATAAGTTGATTTGATCAAACATAGTGATAACAGCTAATGTTTTGGGTTCTAGACCAAACTCTACCTCTATTTAGCTATGTGACCTAAACCGAGACACTTAACTTTGGTTGTTGTGGATCTCCGAAGATATTTATATCTGAGGCTAAGGACTTTTGCCTCTAAATTAATTTTTAAAAACTAACTTTGTAGAGAATTACTGCACTCCCTTTTGAGTTCCTGGCTGGAACTGAAGCAGCAGTTATTCGAGGTGACGCCTTACATAACAACCATCCCTGTTGATGGAACTGGGGTATTTCAGGCCCTAGGTAAATTTGGGAAGATAAGTTCCTTCCCACTCGCGGTGGCTGGGCCCCACTCCTGCCTTCTCCAGGCAGCCTTGGTGCCCTCTAGCTGTTCCAAAAACCCTCTGGGGCGCCCATCCAAGCCTGCCTGCTCCCAAAGTAACCCATACTCAAGAATTATGTCTTCCTGTCTTTTGCTCTCCTCAGTCTCCTGCCAGTTAGGACTGGATCCTGATGAGCTAATTCCCTCTAGGGTGGGAATGACAGATTGCTGGCTGGGCTAACCTTCTGTTTTCCTCCCCACCAAAGTGTGGCCTGATGCTAAAGAAGGAATTGGAAGGGCACAGGGACTTAAAATATCCAGTGCCTAGAATCTGCTTGAACTTTTAATATATTAAATTGTTTCAGCTACAACCAGGTAATTGATACTACTCCCTGAGAAACCGAAGTTCATGAGAGGTAAAGAATGGACTCCAAAATTTTCCACATTATCACATCCCTGCACTAAATAAATGAGCCTTGAAATACATTTCTGGATTCTGGAGCACACTTCTGGGGCAGTATTTTGGGGTGTAAGGAAGAGAATCCTTTGCAACATCCTACCTCTGCCACTTAAGCTCTGGCTGTGACCTTGAGTAAGTAACTTAACCTCTCTAACAGCTTCTGTTCCTTCAGCCGAAACATGGGGGGGTGCAATTGTGTCTGTATCAGCTATTACTCAGAATTCCGAATCACTCCCAAACTTGGTTTGCTTAAAACAACAATAGCTATCCCCTCGGGTCAGGAATGTGGGAGGTGCTCGGGGCCTCTCCTGAGGTTGCAGTCAGATGTCAGCTGGGGTCCACAGTCATCTGAAAGTCTGACTGGGGCGGAGATTTCCTCTGCCAACACAGCTGACTCCCATGGCAGGCAAGTTGGTCCCTCACCCGGAAGACCTCTCCGCAGTCTTGCTTGAGTGTGTTCATCAAAAGGCGGCTGGCCTCACCCAGAGCAAGCAATCCAAGACGCCGAGATGGAAACCGTGGAGGCTTTATGCCAACTCTGGGAAGTCCCACACCATCGCCCCTGCCATGGTCTATCGGTCAGCTGAGGCAGCCCCTAATTCAGCGTGGGAGGGGCCCACACAGGGGCCATTTGGGAGGCTTTAGTGACAGTATCTATACCACACGTTGTGGGATGGACTAAAGAAAACAACCCCCATTAAACTTGGTACATACTAAACACTGAATTAATTATGGCTCTTATTACGAAGAGTCAGTCGTGCTAAATGCCAGGCTATACTAAGGGTGGTGCCGACTCTAAACTTGGCCCTGAGTTTTACTTTATTGGACTTCAGCAAGAAGCTACCTTGTAAAATGCTTTCGAGTCCACGTTAGAACCCAGTAGGAGGAACCCAGAAAGCCCAGAGCCCAGGAGAGGCAGCAGCAGCACCAGTTCGGTGAATGGATGAAGCAGATGACTTCCAGGGGGTCAGGCCCCTGAGGACCATAGCAGCTCACCCAGCCAGGGTAGCGCCTGGGGCACTTTGTTATTACCTCCTAACCAGCAACAGCAACAACAAATACATCTCTATCGCTCTCCTTATCTGGCAGGTGTTACTCCTTAAATAGGGCAGTGTTTTCCAAACTTGTATTCTGGGAAACATTGCTGCAAAAAAGTGTTAATAGGTGGATCTCAAAAAAAAGCTTTTTGGTCCAATGCATTTGAAAGGTTGCCCATTAAATCCTTTCGGGAGATCTGCAGTACACCTATTGTACGATGTTAAAGACTCTAGGAAATCTTATGATTAAACAGTAACAAAATAAGAAGGAAAAACAACCTTGTTTAGATTTGACCCAGCATTTTGCAAACTTGTTAGAGCACAACACGTGCTTTTTTTCCCCCATCTGGAAGCACTGCCTGCTTCCTAGAGGCATGATCATGGATAAGCCACTGAAACTTTTTGGAACTGTAGCCACCACATCAGTGCAGTGTAGGTAATGTGCACTTCATAGGGCTGTTGAGAAAAGTAAACAACGAAGTCACCTCCTTTGGTATTTGGGTCACCATAAGAGCTTGGGCTTAACAGGAAGAGTTTGACCCTTTGAGTTATAGTCCCAGCTCGACCATGAAGGAGTTATTTGACTTTGACCAAGTTCTTTCAGCTCTCCTTAAGTGTTCTTGTCTGTAAAACAAGGAGAATACTTGCACCTATCTCACAGCTTTAACATGGGGATGGAATAAAAGGACGCATGGGAAACGTGGACTGCCTGCTTGGCACGCTGCGAAAGCTCTGGCATTGTCAGGTATCGCCGTGACCGTTGTGACCAGAGGTCCCAAAGCTGGTAAGTGACAAAGTCCGTGAATGAACCCTAGCCCACCTGTCTCTCAGCGCACGTGCTTTCCCCTCTGTGTGACTTACAATCATCAGAAGTGAGATGTGATCATTTTCAGAGTGACTCTGGGAGAGGATTATGTCAGCAGTTGGAGACAAGTGGGTGGCAACAATTCCGGAGAGCTTCCCAGAATTGGTGGGGTTGCAGGAAGATATTTAAAGACAAGGAGGCAGGTGGCGGGGCAGATGGGGGTGGCAGGGTTTACACACTCAGGACAGCCGGGACAACGGCTTGGAAGAGTGAGTGGCAGCGGCTGCAAGACGCCAGCTTTGTCAGAACAAAGCAGCAGGTGAGGGCCACACAGAGTCCACGCTCCAGGCACCCAGGGAGGGCAGAGGCAGAAAAAAACCCTTGGCAGGAAGACAGCGGTCCCATTTGCTTTTTTCAATCAGTTAGCTAGCCAGCAATTGAGGGACCCTGTAGCAAAGCCTGTTTCCCTTCCTCCCTGCCACTTCCCTCTAGCGAATGCTGCACAGATAATAATTTATCTTCTAAGATCTTCTCCTCCCTCCTGAAGCCACGAGCAGTCGTACAGAAATTTGTTTTTATTATTGAGCTCCTATTTCTGCTTTTGCCATCACCACAGATCAGTTTGGGTTTTGTCTCTCAGCCAAGTGCTTTTCATATTTTCCAGATCACTCAAAAGTCTGTATGTGCTGCCCAGAGCAGGTTTAAGGAACAATCAGGGATTTCTTTGTGAATAAGCAGTTATTTGTACTTTTTCTTGCTTTTCTTAGTTACTAAAGAAAAACAGACATAAAGAAAGCACTGGTAACACTTAGATTTGAGAAGCACAAATTTCAATGGTAGTAACTTTGCAAATAAATAGTTACATTGTCAGGAGCATAAGAGTCTCATTGAGGAAATCTACAGCTATGACTGCTAGCGGAGTTAACACTTTAGGCACAATGTAATCAAGGAAAGACTAAACTTTGCATAGTGACCTCAGATTGGACTAAAAGCAAATGCCAACCAAGGATCCCGGGATGTATTTCCAGACCAGTCACAGTGCATTGGGGGATGGGGGGTGGGCAGGGAGAGAGGCGGAGAGAGGGAGATGAGACAATAGAAACTACGGGGAAATGGGGAATAATTCCTTAATTATTTCAGTAATTGTGGTGAATCTGGTTATATTCTATTTCATTCTCTATTTTCATCATGGTTTTATTAAAAGTCCAGATGTATTTTTAAATGTTTTTTTAAATTTTATTTTTAGAGATGAGGAAGGGAGGGAGAAAGAGAGAGAGAGGAATATTGATGTGAGAGAGAAATGTCGATTGGTT